>VSMD01132469.1:0-16337 GCA_008750895.1 Mirza zaza | reverse complement strand
TAATATCTTGGTTCCTTTCTTAAAATAAAAAATGTATTCTGTTCTGATTCTAAGTAAATGGGTATAGGTATTTTGTGGCTGTATATTCATTATTTGGAAAGACAAAAGACTATATTTGCAGAAAATGGATTGTATTCTAGTTTAAAAGATTTTAATCATAAAATTAAAATTTAATACATTTAACCTTTTCACACTGTCAGTGACAGATGAAACTCTTCCACTAAAGAAGAAAATAAATCAGAAAATTTAATTGAACAACTTTATCATCACCTGCAAGCATAATAGCAGTTAAAAGAAGAAATAAGAATTTTTGAGAATTTTTAACCAAATTAATTACCTTTGTAACAGCACATGTGTAAATGATATGAAAACTTACCTATTGCTCTAGAGTGTGTGAGGACTACAACATGCAGTAGCACTAGATGATGGGCTTCTAAGTAGCCTGGCTCTGCCCAGGACCTTACTGACTGTGTGTGGTGTAGGCAACCAGTAATGCTGCCACATACTGCCAAGACCTTGTTGGTTCTCTTAGTCTTGTCATATGCAAGTTCAGCTTTCCTTCCCACGCTATACTCTCCCTAACTGTAACAATTGCACTCTGTCGAAAGCATGCCTATGAGAATCCTTAATCAGATTATACTGGTTTACAACAACTTGCTGCCATAAAATAACAAGATACGAGACACAGAGGTGCGTATCTAACTGTAACACGATTGAGTTATCAGTTGGCAACCCAGGTATCATCTCTTCTTCTAACCAATTACATGTACAGACCACCCCACCACAGACCCAGGGCACAAATTGTCTTTAAATATCAACACCAGTTAATATGGTACAAGATGGGTAGATTCACACCCAAAGGGGACAATGTACACACTATGGGTGATGGACCAACTTGTAACTTTGACTCAAACTGTACAAAAGCAATTGATGTAACCAAAACATTTGTGCCCCTGTAATATTCTGAAAAAAAAAAAAAGATACTGCAATGACACCCATATGTCTAGAAAGAGACATTATTATTGGGACTCAGGGATGTGATGGCAGTACTCTGTGACCCATGGTGCAGGTAAACCATTGACTCTTCTATCGACCTGGTCCTTGAACTCTAAAGTAGTTGATTTTAATTGTGCAGTAGAGTTCATCTTTATCAAAACAGATGAAAATCCAAGTAAAAAACTGAGTCAAATAATTCAAGTTAAATTATAAGCTATCCAGAAGTTTTCTTATTTTCCCTGTTCAGAGACCAGTAAGAAAGAGCAGTCAAACAATTCTCTGACTAACCACTGCTACTCCAGAAAACCAGTCAGGTTGCTGGATGTGTTCTCAGAGCCCAGCTTATGTGGATCAAGGCATGTAAGTTCCAGCCACACTGACTTTCTGTGACCAGATTCCTCTTAGGTAACTCGATATTTTTTTTCAAAGTTTTATTTTTTAAAACTTATTTTGAAATAATTTCAGAACTATAGAAAAGTTAGAGCAATTATACAAAGAACTTCCATACACTTTGCAGATTTCCCAGACACTAACACTTATATATTATTTATATTTACTCTATTATTGTTCTAGATATATACATAATATGTTCTAAGCTATTTGGGTGTGGTTATTGATATAACATCCCTGTGCCCCTAAATACTTCAGTGTATACTTCCCATAAAATAAAGATGTTCTCCTACACAAGCACAATTCAATAGTCAAATTAAGACATTATCACTGGGCAGGGCGTGGTGGCTCACACCTGTAATCCTAGCACTCTGGGAGGCCGAGGCAGGCGGATCACTCAAGGTCAGGAGTTTGAAACCAGCCTGAGTAAGAGCGAGACACCGTCTCTACTAAAAATAGAAATTAATTGGCCAACTAAAAATACATAGAGAAAAACTTAGCCGGGCATGGTGGCGCATGCCTGTAGTCCCAGCTACTCGGGAGGCTGAGGCAGGAGGATCACCTGAGCCCAGGAGTTTGAGGTTGCTGTGAGCTAGGCTAACACCACGGCACTCGAGTTGGGGTAACAGAGTGAGACTCTGTCTCAAAAAAAAAAAAAGACACTTCACTGATGAAACACTGTCTGAAGATCTTACTCAGATATCACTATGCAACAATGTCTTTTAGAGCTAAAGAAATTTGTCTCTAGTCCCATTTTTCTCTAGTTAAGCCTCTCCATCCTTTTTTATCTTTCATAGCCTTGACATTTCTGAAAGAATCATAAAATATCAATTTGGGTTAGTGTACGTTTCCTCAGAATTAGATTCACATTTTTGCATTCTTGGCAGAAATATTATAGAAGCGACATTGTAACCTTCATGGTCCATCACACAAGGAGCCACATAATATACATTTGTACTATCACTTATGACATTCACCTTGATTTGACAGGTTTCTTCATTGTGGAGTTTCTGTTTTTTCCTTGGCACTTGATAAGTTGGAGATCTTCAGTAAATGTCCTGTTTTCACTGTAGTGGGTTGAATTGTGACTCCCCCAAAGATCTCTCTCCCAGGAACTTGAGACTATGACCTTATTTGGAAATAGTCTTTACAGAAATAATTACAGATCTTAATTATTAAATTATTAATAATTAGGCTCCACTTCTAATTCTAGCTCTCTTGCTATTTCCATCATATTTGCAGTGACTTCTGCAACTGAAATATTGAACTTCTCAAAGTCACTGTGAAGGTTAGAATCAACTTCTTCCAAATTCCTGGTAATGACATTTTGACCTCCTCCTATACATCATAACCATCTACCAAATTTTAATAATCTACTCATGAATTGACGGGCACTTGGGTTGTTTCCACATCCTTGCAATAGTGAATTGTGCTGCCGTAAACATTCGAGTGCAGATGTCTTTATAATAGAATGTCTTATGCTCTTTTGGGTAGATGTCTAACAATGGTATTGCTGGGTCAAATGGTCTTTCCATTTTTAGCTCTTTGAGGTATCTCCAAATTCTTTTCCACAAAGGTTGCACTAATTTGCAGTCCCACCAGCAGTGTAATAGTGTTCTTGTCTCTCCACATCCTTGCCAGCATTTGTTGTTTGGGGATTTTTTGATAGAGGCCAGTCTCACTGGGGTTAGGTGATAATATCATTGTGGTTTTGATTTGCATTTCTCTAATGATTAGAGATGTTGAGCATTTTTTTATATGTTTACTGGCCATTATTCTGTCTTCTTTAGAAAAGGTTCTGTTCATTTCTGTTGCCCATTTCTTGATGGGGTTGTTTGATTTTTTTCTCGTTAATTCTTTTGAGTTCTAGATAGATTCTTCTTATCAGACCTTTATGGGAAGTGTAGAGAGTAAATATTTTCTCCCATTCTGTAGGTTGTCTATTTGAAAGAGCAGTAATATTTTGAAAGGAATCTTTTTTCCAGAGCAGTAGGTCTTCATAGTGGGCTTAAAATATTTAGAAAACCATGCCGTAAAAAGATGTGCTGTCATTCAGGTTTTGTTGTTTCATTTATAGAGCATGGCAGAGTAGCTTTAGCATAATTCTTAAAGGCCCTAGGGTTTTTAAAATGGTAAATGAGCATTGGCTTCAACTTGACAATTACCAACTGCATTAGCTCCTAATAATAGAGTCAGCCTGTCTTTTGAAGCTTTGAAGCCAGGCATTGGCTTCTCCTCTCTAGCTGTGAAGGTCCTTAATAGCATCTTTTTCCAATGGAAACTATTTTATCTTCATTGAAAATCTGTTGTTTAGTGTAGCCACCTTCATCAATGACTTTAGCTAGATCTTCCGGAAAACTCGCTCCAGCTTCTCCATCAGCACCTGCTGCTTCACCTTGCACTTCTATGTTATGGAGACGGCTTCTTCCTTAAACCTAATGAACCAAACTCTGCTAGCTTCCAAGTTTTCTTCTGCAGCTACCTTACCTCTCCTAGCCTTCATAGAATTAAAAAGAGTTATGGTGTTGCTCTGGATTAGGTTTTGGCTTAAGGCATATGATGACTGGTTTGATCTTCTATCCAGAACACTCAAAGTTTCTTCATATCAGCAATAAGGCTGTTGAACTTTTTTTTTTTTTATCATTCATGTGTTCGCTGAAGTAGCACTTTTAATTTTTTTTAAGAGCCTTTCCTTTACATTCATAACTTCGCTGTTTGGCACAAGAGGTGTAGCTTTTGCCCTGTTTTTGCATTTGGCATGCTCTGCTCACTGAGCTTAGTCATTGCTAGCTTTTGATTTAAAGGAAAATGTTGGAAATACTCTTCTAGACATTGGCCTAGGCAAAGAATTTATGAAGAAGACCCCAAAGGCAATCACAGCAGCAACAAAAATAAACAAATGGGACCTGATCAAATTAAAAAGCTTCTGCACAGCCAAAGAAACTGTCAAGAGAGCAAACAGACAACCCACAGAATGGGAGAAAATTTTTGCAAGCTACACATCTAATAAAGGGCTTATAACTAGAATCTATTTAGAACTCAGGAAAATCAGCCAGAAAAAATATCAAACAACCCCATCAAAAAATGGGTAAAGGACATAAACAGAAACTTTTCAAAAGAAGACAAAATAATGGCCAACAAACATATGAAAAAATGCTCAACATCTGTAATCATCAGGGAAATGCAAATCAAAACTACAATGAGATATTACTTAACTCCAGTGAGAATGGCCTTTATCAAAAAGTCCCCAAACAATAAATGCTGGTGTGGATATGGAGAGATAGGAACACTCCTACACTGCTGGTGGGACTGCAAACTAGTTCAACCTCTGCGGAAAGCAATATGGAGATAACCTCAAAGCAATACAAGTAGATCTACCATTTGATCCAGCAATTCCACTACTGGGCATCTACCCAAAAGATCAAAAGTCACTTTATGAAAAAGACACCTGCACTCGAATGTTTATAGTAGCACAATTCAGAATTGCAAAACTGTGGAAACAACCCAAGTGCCCATCAATTCATAAGTGGATTAATAAAATGTGGTATATGTATACCATGGAGTACTACTCAGCTTTAAGAAACAATGGTGATATAGCACCTCTTGTATATTCTTGGATACAGCTGGAACCCATTCTACTAAGTGAAGTGTCCCAAGAATGGAAAAACAAGCACCACATGTACTCATCAGCAAATTGGTATTAACGGATCAACACCTAAGTGGACATATAGGAATAACATTTATCGGGTGTAGGGCAGGTGGGAGGGGGTAGGAGAGGATGGGTATATACAAACACAACGAGTAAGATAAGCAACGTTTAGGGGATGGACACGTTTGAAGCTCTTACTCAAGGAGGGAGGGGGGCATGGGCAATATACGTAACTTTAACACTTGTACCCCCATGATATGCTAAAATTAAAAAAAAAAATAAAGTGAGAGACCTGCAACTTTTGCTCTTACTTGAACACTTAGACATTATTGCAGGGTTATTAAGTGGCTGAATTGGTTTGTAGAAGTGTCTGTCTTCTGGCTGATGTCAACGACAACGAATTTGTGTGACATTATTTGTTCTTGGTTTGTGTAGATTGGAGATTCAGCCTTATACACAGTCCTGAAGGTGTTCACCCACCAGTAAGCTCTCAAAACCCCTTTAGTTAGTGTTTTTATGGAGGCTTCCTTCCATAGACATTATTTATTAAAGCATTGTCCACAAATGCTTAACTCAACCTCCAACCTGTTTCTCATGGAGGTTGAGGTGGAGGTGAAGGTGCTATAAATCTCAACCCATTAAACGAGGCTGATTCCCATGGCAACCAGGGGCCCCATCCTTAGCAGCTTTCCAAAAGTCACCTCATTAACATAAACTCAGGTGTGGTTGAAGGGGGCTTGTTATGAATAACAGAAGATTATACTTTCACCTTTTTAAGGAGCTATTTCAAGAGCCAGAAACAAAAAACAATTACATTATAAAAGATGCTCCTATTAGCTCTTATCATTAGCACTTACAAGGGTTTCAGGAGTTTCTGAGCAAGAGCCAGGAAAGAAGACCAAGATGAACCTTTCTTATATTGTAATATCATAATTGATATTTAGAATTATTGATATAAATAGAAACTTATAATTCACAAGCAATGCTGTCTTAGATATTATAGCCTTATAAGGTTACTTTTTGTGGAATCATATCATGCCTAGGTCTACAACTACAGCAGATTATTAAAATTCTCCCAGTAAACATTTCCCAGCTATTTAAAATCAATAGCAAATGACATAGTATACAAATCAATGGCAGTCTGTTTTCTATACTTTTAACTAAAAAATAATTCCCTAGGCCCTTTCATAAATTTTTACCAAAATAACCACCCTAAAAAATTTTATTGGGTTATAAATCTTGGCAACCTAATTTAAAATGCTATTCATAGGGATTGCATTAGAACGTGTATATTTTTTATGACAGTACTAAGTTGAAGTGCTTCTGCAGGTCTAACAAAAGACAACCGAAGAAACAACCCAGCCTTGAAATTGATTGCAAGAGATTTTATTTAATAAATGGACTTTGGCTTTTGTTTCCAAATAATTTTAAGAGTTCTATTTTTTAAATTTTATCCTTGTTACTCACTTGTATAGCAATCAGTCTGATCATGGTATGTAATAGAGCACTAAAACCATCAAATGCTAGGTCAGAAGGTGGGTTTTAAAATATTTGAACATAATAGATAAGTATTTTCAGCTTTAATAACATGTTCCACAGAGAACCATTCAGTTGACCTAGTAGAACTATCCATAATGCTTTACTCATACAGTTTTCAGAGGAATGAGTGAGTATTCTCTTCCTTTTCCTTATTGGAAAGTGTATTGCTATTGACTTCTCTATATATCATCCTTTACAAGACCTTCTAAAGTTGTGAACTATATAGTAGATGGCAGTATTTTAAAGCAGAAAATACATCAAGTTATAGGACAAGAAACTTGACCCCTCATGGTGGCTGTCCCTAAGCCATATGACTAAGTATTTGTGCATTTTAATTTGATAATCTATAGAATTAGAAAGACCAAATTTATATCTAATGTCCTTTTCTAGATCTAAAACCAAATAAGTTCAATAAAACTCAATCTTACTGACAGCTATTGGAAAAATATTAGAAAATGAAATAAGGGAAGAAATTAATTTTCTCGCATTTTGACCACATTTCCAAAATATCATAAAGAAAATCTTAGTACTCAATATCACTTGGTACCAATCAGTTCATTTAAAACATAACTTTCTCACATAGGAGGTTATCTCCATGTAATTGCAAATAGTTAACACACACACTTCTCTTTTACATATTCTTAAGCAATTAGTTCACCTTCTCCATGAGGTAACTTCATTCATTCCCACAAACGAGATTTAGTTTCATGCAGACATTCGTATATTATGAATTGGCTCAATTAACACTTGTAAGAACATAATTAGTCAAGAAAAATTAAGGTTGCAACTTATGTTGTAAGAATTCTTTCTCTGATGAAAAATAGTACATGATCATTGGAAAATACAGAAATATAAACAAAAAAACTCCTAAAACTCAAATTACCCCCTTCTAGAGACAACTCGTTTTCTGCTCCTAATGTTTTCACGTGGAGGGAGCCCCCTGGGTGAGCTGCCTGGCTCTGCACCCACTCTTCCTGCAGTAGAGTCAGACTTGTGGGGAGAACTGAATGTGAGCATCTCTGGCCTTTTCATTACTTCCTATTGGATCTTGCTGTCTATAAAGTACATATTTTCTGTTCATGAGATGTGTGGTGTGTGTGTGTATGAACTTGGTTGTCTCCCTGTAATTGAGGGGTTGAGTAGGGGAAATCTGTCTAATTTAGGAAGAACTTTATAGCAAATCATCTGCCCACAGCCCTCAGATACATTCTTCAGTAGCAGTTTCAGCAGAAAACAAGCCGATGTCTTGCTGTCTATATGCTTACATCTATCCTGAATGCAGGCATGTATACTCCCCGCATCTGTCTCTAAATAGCTCCAAATTCAGGTAGGTAGAAAGACTACTATTACATATAAAACCTTGTAAAACCCAACTATTATTAACATGTCAGCATAGGTTTCTATTTTTTTTATTCATTAACTCATTCAGCATCTTCTGTGGATTAAACGTAATACTCAGGCTTAACAGTTTGTATTAAGCTAATAATCCTGCATAAAAGATAAATATTGACCAAATATAACAAGGATTACAAGTTCTATGATCCGAAACCTGGGCAGTAGAACAAAGTGTATCAGGGTAATCAAACCAGGACTGGGTGGGCCCCCTGTGGATAAAGGTTAAGTCAAAATCTTAAGTATGAATTGATGTAAGCAGGCGTTTTACTTCTGCTTATAAGAACCTTCATCAAGACTGTAATATTTATTTCTTCCCAGCTTTCACTTGGAAAGTCCTGGCATATAAAATATCAGTTTTATATGATATAAAATATCAACTTTTCAAGCCGTTGTTAGTATATGCCCAGGAGCTCTGCAGTGTAGAATTTAAGCATGTGAACTGGGGAACTATGTGAGTTCAATATCCTGATTCCTCAACCTAGTAAACATTATTTACTTTGGGCAAATTATTTCTAAGCTTCAGTTTCTTTATTGACAAAACAGAGATTGTGATTGTACTTAATTTCTAAAATCATAGGGGTTAACTGAGAAAATGCGTATGAAGCTATACTTCACTAAAGATTACCTATTATGATTATAGTTCACTAAAGATTACCTATTATGATCTAATTTGGCTTTGGGAAATTGTTGATGTTTTCTAAATTTTCTGGGAATGCAACCAGAACTATAATGTTCTAATATGTTTGGTAGGTGCTCCAGATTTCTGAAAACATGAATCAACTGAAACTTGTGTGAGGAATTAGCGAAAGACACATGAGTGCTAATGGCAGATGCTTTGGTCTGCACCAATGGAACCCAGACTTCATGCAGACCTAAATGAAATCCTTTCACTACACTAATATAGGGGCTGGGCCTAAAAGAAAGAAAGAAATGGATGGATGGATGGATGGATGGATGGAAAGCACGTGAGCAAGGTGAATAAAGGGTCAGGTGAAAACACCTGCCTGAAGCTTGTTTGCTGAGTACAAAGGGCACCTGAAAACAGTTGACCTATATGGAAAGAAAGGATGGATGGATGGAAAGAATGTGAGGATCAAGGGAAAATGCCTGCCCAAAGTTGCTTGTTTGCTGAGTGCAATTTTGTTAAAGAAATTAACAAACAGCCTGACCCTTTGCACGCGTCCTTGGAAATAAATACAGGAAGGAACTTCATTGAGGACGCCATTTTCTCCTTTGGATTTTGGTCTCTCTCTCCAAACCCTGATGTGTTTCAAGTAATCATTCTTTCCTTCACTACCGAGTTCAGGAGTGAAAAAGTAGCCACAAGACCGTAAGAAAAAAAATGAGGTAAGAAATATGCTTTCATGATATTTGGAAACTTTAAATTTTCAGTGACAACAAAGTTAAGGGAAAACCAATTTTTTAGCATTTCAGGGCTTAGTTCGTGGAGTTTTTTTCTTTTTTCTTTAAATTACTGGCGTGGTGTGATTTGGATTGTGTTTATGCTGATGGCCATTATACGACCTGTCTGGTATGCTTAGCTGTAACAGAGTTGAACCTAGTTTGATATGGGAACTGGAATAGGATGTCTTCTCAGCCTTGTGTAGCAGTGAGATTAATTTAATTTTTGTGCTGTTGTCAATGGAAAAAAAAGCCAAACTCTGTAAAAATAATTTTAAAGAGATTTATTCTGAGCCAAGTTTGAGGACTATGACCTGGAGCTACTCTCAAGAAGCCTTTAGCAAGTGGACTGGCTGTGGCTGGGTTACAGTTTGGTTTTATACATTTCAGGGAGGCAGGGGTTACAGGTAAAGTCATAAATCAATATGTGGGAGGCATACATTGGTTTGGCCCAAAAAGGTGGGCCATCTTGAAGCGCGGGGGGTGGAGGGGGTTACAGGTTATAGGTGGGTTTAAAGATTCTTTGGCTTGTAATTGGTTAAAGACATGAAGCTTTGTCTAAAGGCTTGGAATGTTTCAACATAAGGAGCTGTTATGAGACATAAGCCACCAGACATACATTTGCTGTGTAAATTGAGGACCTGCTGGTGTGTCTTGCATACCCTTAGGCCTGTTAATGGTTACAAAGGATGTCCCCAAGAAGGGAGGGGGCATGATGAGGCATGTCTGATCTCCCTCCTTCTGGCAAACAATTTAGTTTTAGGATATTCCTTTGGCCACGAGGAGGTCCAATGAGTCAGCCTGTGGGGTGGGGTGGGGGTGAGCCTTAAAATTTTATTTTGGTTCACACTGTACTGACTCACTTTAACTTTTGGTGCTGATGGGAGGTAGGAGAGAGATCAAAGAGGCATTCGTAATGCTTGGGACCCTCTCTTTCCCTGGTCCCTGCTGCATACTGCTGGAGCTGTCCTGGGAACCGGCCACCTGCAGATGCAGCCGCCTCTGCTCTTTGCTCACCTGTCTCCTGCCACCACCAGATACCTCTTTAGATTTGTCAGAGATGAGTGCCTTAAAGAATATTACTGTGCATCTCCTGTGTGTGAGACGCTGCATCTAGCACGGTCATATAGACCATTCCATTAATTCCTTCAAACAGGCCACTTTACAGAGAAGACATTGATATTGTAGAATTTCAGGTCCTTGCCTAATGGCAGAGGTTCTCAAGTGGTGCAAAAAAAGAAAAAAGAAAAATATCTGAGCTTTCTCACTTTGGATCTTCTGACCATCTAACCATAGAAACAGGGGAACCTCTAGGGGTGAAAGGATTTTAGACATCATAAAAGTCAGCCTTTTATATTTGAGGATAGAGAGAAGTTACATGACTTGCCTGAGGCACAGAGTCGCTTAGAAGCCTGCCTGGGAAGAGAACCTAATCTCTTTACTTTTAGAAATCTTGTATTTCAAAACTCCACAAAGCACACGGGGAACTTGAGACCATAAACAGCTATCTGCTGTGACGACCATTGCAACTCATTGCAGGGGTGGTATATTTCCGTCTGCCTTTCGGTTTAACAGAGTGAAGGACTCTCTGGATCCCTAAACGAATTTCCCAGTTGCCTTGAAACTGAACTTTAAGAGCCAGTTTATCTCACAAAGCTAGAACATAAAACCAAAGGGAACTAGAAAGGAAAGAAAAATCAGCTGTTAACATTGGGTTAATGCTAAGCATAAAATTCTTATGTTTAAGAGGACAATTTAAGATTATGAAAATACTAGATATGTCTAGGAGATTTATAGTCATCCCATATTCTTTGAGTATACATGACAGTTTTAAAGTGTTCACCTAAAATCAATTCTTTCCATAATAAAGAGAGTGGTATTTTTAAAAATGATTATTTTTAAGTATAAGAAGCTTTGAGAAATGAAGTTCTCCTTATTTTGTGCTCCAGATTACAGCCGGAAATCCATGTTAATGTAATACAGTGAAAAGGCTTATGAATATTTATCACAGAAACATTTACATGGAATTCTCATCGAAAATCTCTCTTATGCATGCATGCACACACAAACACAAACGGCCAAGGAAAACAACAACTAAAATAAATGAACTGATTTTCCAGGAGCAAATTATTCACTGGGATATCGTGAATGTATACATTCCAGAAACTTTGGCATCTGTGAAAGGGAATATTGGTAAGCAGGATGATTAACAGAAACTATGTGATAAAAGAATCATAAAAATATTTTAAATACTTTTTAATGTATTCACAAAATAAATCAAGAATAAACATATAAAATAGATGAAGAGAAAATAAGTTTGAGCTTCAAACACTCTGAAGTTGCCTATAGCTAAATATCAAGACAATATGGCTGGTAGAGAGACCTTATTGGATTATATGAATTTTAGAAAAACATTGACAAGAGGCATAGGGTAATGACATATGAATAATGCATGTGTTATTGTCAAGCAGTCATGAAGCACATTTTAGATTATGACAATATCCACTCTCCAATATTAATATGTGCCTTTAAAAGATAGTGCAGTAGTGAAGTCACTATTTTTCTAAATGACCAATCTTCAGAAGCTGTGAACAGATAAGACTCTCACTGAACTTGCATACAAATTGACATCCTGTTGATGATAAATGATGCTGTCTCTGAGCATTTCACAGCAATTTTGCAAATTCAACCATAACTTAAAATATAATTTTACCCGATCTATTTTGGCTTAATTAGGATTCCAGTTGAAAACAGAAGTAAGTCCTTCACAGTCTACAAACCGTGGATTTGCCCGTTCCCCCTCACTAGTTGTAATCAATCAAATGTGGTTTGGATGCGTAATGGAATAGTTTAGATACCCGGTTAAAACAACTTTGAATACTTTGATCCAAATAGAAAACCAGCGCCGTCTTACAGTTCACGTTATATTTAATGGCAAAACCACGGTCACAGCTGGCGAGCGCTACCTGCGCGCGGAGTGGGGACGCTGGGGACCGTCCCGCACCGAGCCCGCCCCCACCCGCCCGCGGCCACCTGCGCGGAGTGGGGACGCTGGGGACCGTCCCGCACCGAGCCCGCCCCCACCCGCCCGCGGCCACCTGCGCGCGGAGTGGGGACGCTGGGGACCGTCCCGCACCGAGCCCGCCCCCACCCGCCCGCGGCCACCTGCGCGCGGAGTGGGGACGCTGGGGACCGTCCCGCACCGAGCCCGCCCCCACCCGCCCGCGGCCCCCTGCGCGGCGGGGCAGAGCCCGGCGCTCACCTGCGCGCGGCTTCGGCAGCAACAGGTCCCCCGGCGCCGGCTCCTGTCGCCCGGCCCCTCCAGGAGAGTCGGTCTCCGAGCGGCCGGCGCGGCGGGTCCCGCAGCGGCTACTCACTTCCCGCCGCGGGGCGTTCGGGTCCCTCCTGTGTGCAGCGAAGGAGAGGACGCATCACCGTGATGCAGTGTCCTTAGTTGCTCGGCTCCAAATCCTGGGCAAGTGATTTAGCCTCGCCGTGCCTCAGTTTCCTCATTTGTAAAATAGAGATGATGATGATGATGCTAGTGAGTAGTTAGTTACTCTGAGAATAAATGAGTGTCTGTGTGCAAAAGTGCCCGGAGTGGTCCCAGTGCACATTAAGCATGCATTACATTTTCGCTGTCATCCTTTAGAAGGTTCTCGTGGGACTGAGAGGGACGCTCGGATTGCAAACTGGAGCAGCCCCTCCTCCCCTGCACTCCTCCCCAGTCAGACCGCCCTCCTGAGCCTTTGCCGCAACCTTTCAGCTTTTGAGAAAACCTCTCTGAAATTCTGAAAATGTGGATTTATGTCATGACTAGACGTGGAAGGGGGAGTGCCCTGGGGAGACTCACAGTGATCCTAAGAAGAAAGCAGGCCTAGTTGGATCTTGCTGACAGATGTCATGCCTGAAATGTAACGCGTTCTCTTAGAGCCGTACACAGTTGCCGACAAGGGCATAATGAAAGGTGCTCCAAGCATGAGTAACCCGCACAAAGCCTGCCTTTGTGCATGACATCGGTCCGATCCTCACCACAGTCCCCAGGTTTGCCAAGAGTCGGTGTGTGATTATTTCTATTCCACATGGAGGCACCAGGGCTCAGTGACTAGTCCAAAGTCACAGAGGTAGCATTTAAATGACAGAGCAGCTCAGAAGCCAAATTCAGTTCTTTAGCTATTATATTTCTCTGCCTAAATCCTGGTACACATGATACACAGAAAACTGCTTGTGACAGAGACCTTTTAAAATAGGATTTCTTGCTCTTGGATTAATGTTGCAGATTCTGACAAGGTGTGTGCTTGTGTGCGCGCGCACACGCGTGTTTAAACCTGGACAATAACTACATTGGGGATCCAGGAAGGGGAACTTCTCCCAAGACTTTACCAACGTGTCTAAATTTTATCAGGATACCCAACGCTCAGAAAGTCATAGAAAAAAAAAACATAGATAACTCACAGGAGTCAGGCTTAGAATAATAAATTAGTTGAGTGAAATAAGGCTAAAAAGAGAAAGGCATTTTGTATTCAATCTGAGATTCTTAAGGTGCAAAAAAAAATATGGATCGTTACCCTACGTAATCCCTCTCATTACTGGAAAAATAAAACTCATTAAAATGATAATGCTTTTGGTGTGACAGTGAGGTAATGTCTAGCTTGCAAGAATTCTGTTACGTAAGTTTTATATTTCTTTTAATTTGTAACATTTAAACTCAGTCAATTTTTATATCATGAAATAACACGCTGCAAGAACTACTGGCCTGATCCCCACTCCTGCCCCTACCTCACCACCGTGGGAAACATTAGACTCTGTTTATAAGGAGGAGAAAATTATATAAAATCAGGGAAGGACCTGAAATCACCTGTCCCTCACTGCTTCTCAAACACCCACACACCATGCTTTACCTTCTGCCCTCTCATTCATCAGTCATTGCTTTTCCTTGGTTTTAATAGAAAAGCTTATCTTTCTTCCTCCTAGCTAAAGCACGTCTCTATGTTGAGCTTTGCTTCACACCTTCTCCCACATTTTCAGAATTCTCACACTCTCTCTTGTATATTTCTTCTCTCCCTGTCAAATGAAAGATTCCTACTGGCTTTTAGATATGTCAGTATCTCCTGTTTAAAACAAAGCAACCTGCTGTTCACATTTCCTTCTTACCACTCACCAACCCACTCCAGTCAAGCTTTCCACCTTCTCACCCAACGGTCTTGCAAAGATCATCAATACCCTCCATGTGGAGAAATACATTGGATATTTTTCAGTCTACATCCTATTTGGCCTTTGAACAGCTTGATTTCCATCTGAAACATTTCCTTCTCTTTATTAGCATTTCATAATACTCTATTTTTTGCTTTTTACCTTGCATCTCTGGTACTCATTTTTTATCCTTTGTTAGGCTCATTGTTCCCTATGCAGCCATTTAATGTTTGTGTTCTTTAGTGTTTGATGCTAGACTCACTTCTTACTGTGCACTAACTTTCTAAGCATTCTCATACACACCATTGGCCTCAATTTACACACATATGCAGGCTGTCCACACATTTATGTCTCTAGTCTAGACCTTCCCTTTGAGTACCAGATTCTTACTCAACATAGCTAATGGCTGTTTCATCATCTCCTCAAACTCGACATATCTAAAACTAGAATCATGGTTTTCTTCCTAAAACACTATTCTCTAGCTCAGTAAATGACATTGCCACCCATCCCTCTGACCACTAGCTTAAATACCATGGCACCAAGCCATCACCTTGAACCATGGGGTTATTACTGAAACCACATGCTGAGGATGGCAAAGACGCAGGACAAAAGGAAACTGAGTCCTTGGCAGCTCTGGAAAACATCCTCTCTGGTTTTGACTGGCCTACCCCTGCACTACTTTTACATGAGAAAGAAATAAAACTCCATCTTAAAAAAGATGCACATCACTATGTATCTTTATATATGCAGGTATATATTCCTCAGGTTAGTAGAAAATCAGTGTACCTTGATATAAATAGGAGAGAGATACACGTTAAAATAAAAAATATTACTAAATTTTTTAAAAGTTTGTAAATATAACATGTTAAATTATCTTGTATTCCACTAAGATAATTCCACAATTATCTTGTACCCCACTTTGTACCCCAACTTGAGAAACATAACCTTAAGGAATATGAGGATAAATTGATATATTGTGTGCAAAGGATAGGAGCAGAATGTTGCAACTATATGTGGAAGCTTTGGAAAGGCAGGTTCAGGAAAGCACAACAGGAAGGAGAAAGTGAACCTAGACCCAAGAAAGGAACAGAAATGAACGAACTAACTAGTGAGAAGGCAAAAGAAGAGAAGGGTGGAGAGACCATAATCTTAATTGTGGTCATTTCTTATTCAATGTTTTTGTTTTTAACTCAGTGTTGTTATTTGTTTTATTTATTTTTGATGGGCAATAAGCAGATTAATAAAAATTCCATCAAAGATAACATACTACTTATGGTAAGAAAAACTTGAAGGCAAATGACATAGATAAATGATACACCCAATTAGTAGCACAGCGAGTGAAGAAGACATTTCTAACCAGGAAAACGCAGATTAAAGCAACATTGAAGTATAGTTTTCCCATGTAAATTAGCAATAACGTGTTTGTCAGGTGGTTATGAAACTTCCATAATTGTTTTAAAAACAATACTTCTGAAAAACAGTTTGACAGTATATATTAACAAAAATGTTTATAGACATTGATTTAGTAAACTTATTCTTGGAAATATACCCATTAGAAACAATTTTTTAAAATGCTATAAGCAGAAAGTTATTTTAACAAAATGGTAGAAAACCAGGAACAATCTAGTATGGTAACTCAATGAAATTTATGTGTCCATGAGAAGTTTTAATTGACAATACCAACAAAGAGAAGGGAGTATAAAATATTAAATGAAAATAAACATATTTTAGATAAATTAGGATTATCTATGCAAAAATATGAATTCTTATGGGT
>VSMD01132464.1:0-45359 GCA_008750895.1 Mirza zaza | reverse complement strand
TTTACCAGTTCTTCTTCCTTAGAATCTGGAGAGGTAGAATGTAAAGGGAGCCCAAATCCAGCTCATGTTTTCTCAGTTTGACCAGATGAACATTTCTAAGGACTCCCTTCATCTTTCTTTCTCAGTCTCGAGAGGCATAGCGTGGCCTTGAGAGATTGCAAGTTCTAGAGTCAGATAGCCTGGGGTTGAAATCTAGCTGTGTGAATCTGGGCAAGTTTCTTAAATTCTCTAAGCGCTAGTTTCCTCATTTAGTTAATCCCAGACTACTCATGCATGGGGCAGGCTCGAGGTAAGGATGAAAGAACTGAGATGAGATTTGGGCTGCTGCCCAAGAGAAGGCATTTCTAGTTTGATTTCAGCCAAGTTGGGTGCCTGCTGAGTCAAAGAAATAAACCAAGAAACTTCAACATTTTTGGAAAAATATAACAAAGTGTCTATAATATAATATTCACAATTTCCAGGAATTCATAAAAATTACTAGACATATGAAGAGACCAGGAAATAAGAACCATTCTCAAGAAAAAAGACATTTAATGGAGACCATCCATGGGATGACTCAGATGTTGGAATTACCATGTTAGGATTTTAAAGCAGCTATTACAACTCTGCTCAATGAGGCAAATAAAAATATGCAACTGATGAATAAAATTACAGAAAAACCTAGCAGAAATATTGAAAGTATGTACAAAGAAGCAAATAGGAATTCTAGAAATGAAAATTACAATGTTCTCAAATTAAAAGAAAACACTGAATGGCTTTAACAATACAATCAAGATGACACAGGGAGTCAGTGAACTTGAAGATACATAAATATAAATTCTATAATATGAAAATGCAGAGGAAAGTTATTGAACAAAAATTAACAGAGTGTTAAGAACAAGTGCAACAGTATCTCAAGGTCTAATATACATGTAATTAGAATCTAGGAGGGAAAGCATGGAGATAATTAAGCACAAAAAAATATTTGAAGAAGTAATGACCAACATTTCCCCAAATATGTGGAAACACAGAATTACAGATTCAAGAAGATCAGGATAAATAGAAAGAAAAGTGCCTATCATATAGGCACATGATAGTCAAACTGCTGATAAATAAAGATAAAGAAACTTTCCTGTAAGCAGCTAGAGAAATGACAGTTTAACTAAAGAACAATGATTTAAATTACTATTGATTTCTCATCAGAAATAATGCAGGCTAATGACAGTGGGAAATATCTTTGCAGTGCTTAATGAAGAAACACTGAATTGACGAAACTTCCAAACAAACCAGCTACCAACCCAGAATTCTATATCCAGTGAAATTATCCTTCAAAAATGAAGGAGAAAGGAAAATGTATTTTAGACAAAAGAAAGCTAAGAGAACTTGCCAGCAGGCCTGAATTATAAGAAATACTAAGAACATCCTTCAGGCTCAAGGGAAGTAGTACCATATGAACACTTGGATTTTGAGGAAGGAATGAAGAGTGTCAGAAATGATAAATATCTAGGTAAATATAAAATACTGTATTTTCTTTAAAACACGTATGACAATTTAAAGAAAAAATTATAACATTGACTTGGGATGTTTGTAATGTTGGTAGATGTTTTATATGTAACAAACATAACAGCAGGCAGTTGGAATGGTAGATAAAACCATGCAAATGCAAGACTTCTGCGTTTCACATGAAATGGCATAATATTAACCATAACTGGACTGTCAAAAGTTAAGGATGTATAGCGAACTCCTAGAGCAATAAATGAGAACGTAAGATAAAGAGGAATAGCTAAAAGGCAAAAATTAAACAGGAGTTTTTTTTTTTTTTTTTTTTGAGACAGAGTCTCACTTTGTTGCTCAGGCTAGAGTGAGTGCCATGGCATCAGCCTAGGTTAGCAACCTCAATCTCCTGGGCTCAAGCAATCCTCCTGCCTCAGGCTCCTGAGTAGCTGGGACTACAGGCATGTGCCACCATGCCCGGCTAATTTTTTCTATATATATTAGTTGGCCAATTAATTTCTTTCTATTTTTAGTAGAGACGGGGGTCTCGCTCTTGCTCAGGCTGGTTTTGAACTCCTGACCTCGAGCAATCTGAGTGCTAGGATTACAGGCGTGAGCCACTGCGCCCGGCCTAAACAGGAGTTATTAAAAAGATTTAAATAATCAAAAAAAGTTAAGAAAGAGCAAACAGGGGAACTAAAATCAAAGGGGCCAAAGATAAAACAAATAATTAGTATAAATAATGTTGACGTAAACAACCTAATTAAATAATGAATTTGATGACTTGCATATGAGCTCATGCACCTCTCACCTTGGCCATGGCTCAGCTATTACCATATCATGGCTGGAGTATCCTCTGCTTGCTGAAGTTCTAGCCATATTTCCTGCTAGTGCACCATCCTGACTTACTTGGTTATCTCTCCTTATTATTTTATATCCCCTTTACAGGCCAGCTGTGGAGTCAGGGGAAGAACAATGGGCATGAGGAAAACTGGGCTCAAATCCTAGATCTGCATCTTTTTAATTAAAAGACATGGAAGACATTTCATTTTTCGGAGATATGACTTCCTTATCTGTGAAGGAGGGTTATTACCATCTATGACACAGGACTTCTTTGAAAATTAAGGGACAATAATATATGTGCTAAACTAAATGCGTACATATATATGCATATTTGATACTTAATGAAGTAGCTACTTTTTTCTGAAGCTACATGGCATGTTTTGAACTTCCTTTGTAGCACTTATCGCTTTCTTGCTTGTTTTCTTTTTTCAAAAGCAAATATTTGAGTGCTCACTCAATCGTCCTGTGCTATGTGCCTTGGCTGAGAGACTGACACAACTAGGAGACAGACACATGGTTTGACTTGGAGGAACATCGAGTGTAGATTGTACAAGTGTGTTCCTTCCCCCACTAGAACCCTCATTCTCCATCATGGCCCCCTTTCCGGAAGTCTAGTCATTCTTCGAGTCTCTTTGATGATTTCATCTATACTATATCTTTTCTCAACAGCTTCCTTCTGATCCGTGCTCTATTAATACTGCTCCAAAGCTTCATATCTTACTTTCACTGTTTAATTAAATACCTCCATGAGGGTCATAGGAACCCTTAAAAATATGCCTCAAGTGGAACTAATTTTTCTGAAATTACTCTCTTGTTCAATATTGTCATTAAAGTCATCTTGTTTGTTTTATTGGCTCAACCTCAGAACATTGAAGACATCTCCTTACTCCTTTCATAAAAATTACTACATTCCATTGTTTCTATTTCTACATTATCTTTGCATCTAGATCCTTTATGTCTTCATTTTCTCTTCTCTAGATTGCTTTAAGAGATGTCTAATAAAACTTCTTGTCTCGTCACTCCCCCCTCCTCTGTTACTGCTCTCTGTCTACCCAATTCTTGATTTAAGACAAGTTCTCACCATTGTTTCATGAAGAGTTTCTGTCTGTCTGTCATTCATACTTTCATAAACACCCCTGGGCTCACCACCGAATATGAACATTAGGACTATAGTGATAATCTACATCTAACTACATGACACTCCTAATTCCATTCCCCTATTTCCTCTTGAATTTTCTTTCATCCTGAATCCTGTGGTCATCTTCCTTTTGCTTTTGTTTTTAATGGACTTTTATGGCATCTGTATATGTTCCCCAAAAGTACATTTTTTTCAGTTGTTTTAATTATTTATAACCTTATAAAAAGGGTATCAGTAATAATCTTTTGGCATTTACATTTTCTAAACTTAGTATTAGATGGCTAATATTAAACCAAATTTGAGTGTGTCTTTGTGGGCTTTCAGAATCAAATAAATTTCTCTATTGGCTTGAGTAATTGAGTCCAATGACCAAGGATATTGTGTTGTTGATCCACAGTGGGAGGCAAGGAGGCCTGTCTCGAACTATCTGGGGTGCTTCTTAGTATTTCCATGCCCAATAGAAAAAATCAATAGATGCTATGTCAACAACAAAAAAGCAGTACTACTGAGGATTCAGACCCCTGAAAAGTGAAAGTTTGGGTCACTTCCCTAAGTGTGGACCAAAGGCCAGCTGTTTGGCAGCTTCACTCAGAGATTCGAGGATCAGCTATGTGGTTATCCCCCCTCAGAGCACCTAGGTTCTGGTAACGCCACCTTTCTCCTTTTGTTCCCCCAATCCTAAGGGAAGTAACTTACTCCTGTCTCCTTACTCCAGTCTCTGAGTGACCTTAGAATCCGTCTTTTTCCTTCTTTGGTTTCTTTTAAGATACATCTATGTATCTAATTCCTTGCATTAAATCTTCTTCATTTAAATATACCAGGTGTGATGTCTATTTCTGGAATGAATACTATGTGACCCTAACTGACATGCTAGCTATATAACCTTTTCCCGACTTAGTCAACCCCAGGGTATCGGTAAATGAAGTAATTTAAATTAAAGTGTTACTATTACTGCAGGACAGCATGTTTGACAGAATTGAAGGGAGATGGTTGAGACAATGACTTGACACACAGGTGCAATGATTTTTATCCTATTTGCAGTTAAACCTATAGACATACGCATATATTTTTATGTTTATTGTAGACAATATATTAACAGCAGGGGAGCTCAACTTCCTACTCTAACTTAAAGCAGAGGAATATGTGAGTTTGATCCAGCAGTTTGGTGGGATGGAGTTCTCTTGAATCTACATTTCCTCAGCTCTTCTTCTATAGCATCCTATTTGGTGCTTATTATCTCACTATGGGAACTATCTGAAATATCTCATTCCATTTGACCGTATTGAGTTTACCCATAACAGCAAAATCAGCCTTGTATTTGTTATTTAAATTTAATATTGCAGGATTCATTGATTCATTTAAAACATGTTTATTAAGTAGGTACTATGTATAAGCACGGTTCTAACTGCTGAAGGCACAGCAGTGACCAAGACGGATCCCAAATTGTCACTTACTGGTGGGGAGAGAGAGACACTAAATCAACTTATGTAACATTTTCATGGCCCAACCTTGATAGTTCCCTAAATGAAATACCTTTATTCCCTCCATTTGGTCATTCACCACACAGATTTTTTGGCTAAAAGGAAGATAATTGCGATAGTTCTTATCCACTTAAACAGTGACTATGGTTATCTTCCAACGTGCATGGACAAATTCTTGGCAATGTGAATTATCTACAGGAAATAATTTTATATTTTTAATGGCAGTTCAAATAAGTAGGTGATAAAACAACTTACACACTGTTCTAAGGTCCACTCCACCCACCTCTTCAAAGTATTATCCTGTTTGGAAATATGAGATTTATGAACAATCATTTATGCTATTAATATTTTGAAAAAATTTGATAATGTTCTCATAAATAGAACCAAATCATAGATAAGTGGAGTTTCTTAGTGGTTATTTAGTGACCTGCTGGATTATCTGTTTTGGGGAATGTCACCTCCGTAGTCAGGACTGGTCACCAGAATCAAAGCCTCATCTTGCCTGGGCCATGCTGGAGAAATGTGGTCACATTATTTTCAATACTGCTATTTTTTCCTCATTTGTTTTATGGCACTCAATTTTTTTTTTATCACTGGAACTTTATTTCATGTTATAATAATTAAACCAGCACTTTATTATATTAATTAAATCAGAATATTTATTCCTATAAACTTTAATAAATCTATTGATAGCTATCATTTTGGTAAGACTTTAGGGAGATTGTACTATCTTTAGGTAGAGTCTAGTTTAATCAACTATGAAGTAAGCACAAAAATCTCTTCCCAGGTCAGTTTCTTTAAAGGTTTTAAGGATGGGTAAGTAATGTCCAATTTGATTATCTGTAATTATTATCAGATTACATTTCAGAGACTAATAGTTTCATTCATTCATTCGGCCTCCACCAGTATGTATTGTGTGGAGTTTATATGGTTGAGATTGTGAAAGTGCAGTTATGTGCTAAAATAGCACCTGCCCTCAGAGGATTGTGAGCCTAGTAGAAGTGATTAAACATACAGCCAAATAAAAATTGACATGTGAATAATGATTTATAGTCTTTGAAGCATGAGCTAGTAGGATCCACACACCCTGTGGTGCTGGTTAGGGCAGTTATTATTAGTCCTAATATGTAGATGTGGAAGTTGAAGCTCAGACCTTCCCAACTTTACTGCTAGTCAGTAGCATAGGTGGGACATGAGCACAATGCTGCCACTCTGCCAAGGAATAGATATGTGTTGAAAGAGACAACTTCAATAAGATTTCTGAGAAAAGAATTGTGGACTGGAAAGATCAGAAGCAAATTTGTGTAAGGGGATGATATCAGAGCTGGGTTTCCAAGTGCATCCTAATTGGTGGCTATAGTAGCCAGTGTACGATCTCCCATTGATCATGAGGAGATTCTCTTGCTGAAGAGTTTCCGCAGGGCAGCCTTCATGTCCCGATTTCTCAGACTGTAGATGAAAGGATTTAACATTGGGGTCACTGCCATGTACATCACAGTTATCACTGCATCTTTTAGGCTATAACTGGTCAGAGGGCGGAAATACATGCCCATGACTGTCCCATAATACAAAGAAACAACTGTGAGGTGAGAACCACAGGTGGAGAAGGCTTTGAGCACACCCTTGGTGGATGGAACCCTCAAGACTGTGGAAAAGACCCGAATATAAGAGATAATGATGCATAATAATGGCACAGAGAAAACACCCACCCCCAGGTACATCATCTTCACGTTAAAATGGATGTCAGAACAGGACAGCTTGAGCAAAGGGGTAATGTCACAGTAGAAGTTGGCCACGTTGTGGTTACCACAGAAGGACAGACTAGCTGTGAGCAGAGTGTGGGGCAGGGCATTGGCGTTCCCAACCATCCAAGACCCGACAACTAGCAGGACACAGGACCGTGGACTCACAATTGTTGTGTAGTGAAGTGGGCGGCTGATGGCCACGGCTCGATCATATGCCATCACGGCCAAGATATAGCTGTCTGTGTTACCCAAGGCTATCATGAAATACATCTGTGTGAGACATCCCCCAAAAGATATGGATTTGCTGCCCAAGAGATGGTTAGCCAGCATCTTAGGGATGGTTACAGATGAGAAGAAGATGTCAACCAAGGAGAGGTTGGCAAGGAAAAAATACATGGGATTGTGAAGGTGAACATCAGAGTGAATGGCCAAGATGATGAGCATGTTTCCAATCAATGTGATGGGGTAAATGAACAGGAAGAGGACGAAGAAGAAATCTTCCTGTTCCTGCTGACCTGTAACTCCCAGGAGGATGAATTCCAGGGTAGAGGACTGGTTTTCTTCCCTCATGGCTTCTTCAGCATGAAAGGGGAGAGGAATTTAGAATTATTAGTGCAGTTATCATGTGTAGTGATTCTTCTTATCCCTCACTTCTGACTCAACTGATCGACTTTCTCTATACCTGGGTTTATTAAATACAGAGATACCCAATACTTTAAGGAAACATTTCTGTTGCTCAAGGTACTGATTGTTATTAACCCTAGACAGTCATGTCGAAGAAGTGAGCAATCTATAAATCAAAGGTGCCCAGCCTCCCTGATCCCAGAAGCACTACTCAGACACCTGTGATTTAGTAATTTAAATGATAATTAAATTTCATTTTCCATGGTCTAGACTTTTTGTTAGGCCTCATGGAGAAATCCTAAATATGTGACAAATACAGTTTATTCATCCATTCATTCAACAAATAAGACATAATTTCTGTTCTCAAGGACCTTACAATTTAATGGAGAAGTCAGAAACATACACTGATTTTATTACATATAATAAAGATTGGAGAGCATTTTTAAGTCTTCGACAAAATACTCCAGTGCAAAGTGTCAAAGGACCAACCCAGAAATCAGAAATTGTTTCATTGAACAAACTTGGAGTGTTCCCAGAGCCCAGGAGGTAACAGGTGTCTACACTGGCATGGTAAGATTGTAAATCACAGTGGACATTGTATTTAGGTTCTAGCAAAACAAGTCCAGTGGATTTTCTTTCCAGGTGTCCCATTTTCAAAGTAAACTCTCACCACTTCCTTTAATAGGTTTTCTGTCTTTGGCAAACACTCAAATACATGTAATCACAATGCTTTTGTTCTCAGTCTTCTCTTTATTAGCTTAATTATTTCTTTTGGTGACTCATTTAATTCCATAGTGCTTCAACCACTGCTTAGTAAACTCTCAGGTTTATATCTGTAGGCTTGATCTCTTTCCTCCGTATTTCCACATTCAGTTATCCTGCCAATATGTCTGACCAAACAGCATATACTACATATCCAACATAAGATGATTGCAAAATTTTGGGGGGAGGAAAACCATATTTTGTTTATTTTCATGCCCTCCAGATAGATTATTATGGAGTATTGTTCATTGTATGAACCAATAAGTTTTTACTTAATATTTCTTGAGTCAGATCCGGGTTTATTTCTTGCATTCCCCACATGTAGGATGGTCACAAACACAGTCACCCAGTTTAGCTCTCATCTCCACATCTAATCTGGTTACCTTTTCATCTGAAAAAATTACATAACTTAGCTTTTCTACTTAACGTCCCGATGTCTTAGACCATCATCATTTTCTACCTGAAATACTATAAGGCTAACCTAACTGCTTGACTATAGGTTCTCTCCTTTTTGATACATCCTGCATTCTAAGTCATACTAATTATGGCAGTGACTACCAGCTGCTTAGCCAAATCTGTGTTCTTTTCTTCCTGGTTGCTTAGGTAGACTACATTTCCCAGACTCCCTTGCAGTGAGGTGTGGTCATATGACTGAGTTCTAGCCAATCCATTTATGTCTCCCAGTTCTGGGCTCCTCCACACCTTTTCCCTTGTGCTAATTGGATGCAAATTAGCACACTCCCAGGAAGCTGAATCGGATTATAGGGACACTTGACGAATGAGTCTGTGTCCCTACCGTGTTTCCCCGAAAATAAGACCTACCCATAAAATAAGCCCTAGCAGGATTTTAAGCATTTGTGCAATATAAGCCTACCCTAAAAATAAGACCTAATGATGGGCGTGGCTACACAGTGTATGTGCACAACCCGTGCATTTCATCACAGAGCAGTAAAGATGAGCAGCCCTTCTCATCTGCCCCATGAGAGCAATATTGCTCTACATGAGAGATTGGGGCCAATGGTTCTAAAGGAAATAGAGTTGCAAGAAATTCAGGATGGAATTCGGGGTTTGGAGAGTTATGATGATGTTCCAGAAGAAGATGACCTAACTATATTTGAATAAATGTAGACTGTTGTACCGTACTTAAAAAAAAAAACACATCCCCTGAAAATAAGCCCAAGGGTGTCTTCTTGAGGAAAAATAAATATAAGACCCTGTCTTATTTTTGGGGAAACACGGTAGTACTCCACATCCAGGCAAGACATCCTCCACCAAAAATGCCCACTGGGATTGTTATATAAGAGAGAAATAAATATAATCAATCTGTAACAGTCCAAGCTATCATAAGTAATATGCTAATTTTTCTAAAGACATATCTATTCAAAAATTAATTCAGTCATTAATTCTCAGTGTCTTTTATAGTGCATGTGTGAATTATTTGCTAGGCATAGGGGAGTCTAATTATCATATCTAACTGTGATGTGCTTTCTCATCTCTGCACCTAAAGAAATTTGATTTGCTCTCCTGAGATGCCCTTCCCTGTCTTGACACAGAACCGGACCTCAGGTTTTAAAGGGTTCAGTAAATCTGGAGGCTCAGAGACTGTGGTTAACTCATATAGTATAGTAGTGTAAGATTTCAAAGGTGGAGTTCTTGGCCTTGTGATAGACTAAGCTGATGTTGATAGATCCCGTTCCTATTAAAGCACATAGACATTATAGATAAATATAAAAGGAAAAACCCAACAAATGGCTAACTATACATAAAAGAAAGAAGCAGAAATATCTTAGTATGAGAAACAAAAACAAAACTAAGCAAGAATTGTAAGCCATAGCTGATTTCAAATTAAACATTAGGTACGTGTAATGGCTGGATATATGCCCTTTTGACACAGGAGATATGGCCACAGATCCCCATGGAGCAGGGAGATTAATTTGAGTTTCTGTATAAAACACTTGAAGTGTTGCTCTATTAGTGAAAAGAGGACTAGAAGGAATTTTGCCGTGTAAGAATTGGAAAGGAAACAACAAAAGGATAGAATTCACAGAAAATATCATTGTCTACAAGGAAAACTCAAGGGAATCTCTAGATAAATTAAGATGTTTCAGCAAGTTTGTTTGTTGTAAATCAGTATTTAAAAAACCAATAGTGTTCTTATACTTAAGTAACACTAAATTAGAAAATATAATTTTAGGCTGGGCACAGTGGCTCATGCCTGTAATCTTAGTACTTTGGGAGGCCGAGGTGGGAGGATTACTTGAGGTCAGGAGTTCGACACCAGCCTGAGCAACAGCAAGACCCCATCTCTACAAAAAATAGAAAAATTAGCCGGGCATGGTAAGTGACATGTGCCTCTACTCCCAGCTACTCAGGAGGCTGAGGCAGGAGGATCACTTGAGCCCAGGAGTTTGAGGTTGCAGTGAGCTATGATGATGCCACTGCACTCTAGCTACAGAGAGAGAGAGATCCTGCCTCAAAAAAAAAAAAAAAAAAAAAAAAAAAGTATATTTTGACAAAGACTTCTCATTCAAAATAGCAAGAGAAAATTTTAAGGAATCTAGAAATAATTCTAACAAAAGGAGCCCATAACTTGTTTCAAAAGTTAATAAATTTTAGTGAAGGACAGAAAAAAATCTAAAAAATGGAGAGATAGATTAATAGAAAATCTCAGTATTGCAAACATGTCAGTTCTCTTCCAATTCATCTCTAAATTCAATGCAATCTCAACCCAAATACCACAGGTTTCTTTTAAACATGGAATTTAGCAAATTCATTCAAAAATTCATAGGAGAATAAAAAGCCAAGAAGAGCTAAGACAATCTGAGAGGAGAAAAATAATAAAGAAGAAATTGTCCCACCAAGTATAGGAATGATTTACTGTGATAACGCAAACATTGAAGTAGTGCTGGCTTAGAAAACAGACCAATATAGCAGACTACAGAGCCTGGACACAGATTGTGCTTTTCTTAGGTGGTATACAACATGAGTTAGTTTTTAAATAGGAAGAGAAATGATTGATTATTTAGCAGAGTTCTGGGACAATTAGTTACCTATATGTGAGAAATAATATAGAAAAATAATTCTTAAATGATTAGTTGTGAAAAGCAAAACTTACAAAAAATTAGAGGAAAATAAAGGAAAATATGTGTATGATATTAGGGTAGGAATTGATTTCTTCAACCAGGCATGAAATGCACACGAAAACACTAAAAAAAAATTGAAAACTTTGACTCCTTTAAAATCCTGGTATGAAAATGACATCATAAAGAAGGGAGAAAGTCAAGTCATGGACTAGAAAGAGATATCTACTACACTTATTCAATTAAGGATCAGTAGTCAGAATACAGAGGAATCCTACACACTCATAAGAAAAGGACCAAAAATACAGCTGGAAATAACGGACAATAAGCTTGAATTGGCAAGTCATAGAGAGGAAACTGGCATGGCCAATAAATAAAAGAAAAGATCTTTAACTAAATCGAAAATAAAATTAAATTTTACATCTTTCACTTTGGAGTGTGTAAAATATAAAATTCTGAGAATTTCAAGTGTTGGAAATAAATGGAGAAATTAGTACTGTATTACATTTGGAAAACAATTAGCCCATATCTAGAAAAGCTAAAATTCATACACCCTGACTCAGCAATTATGCTCTCTGATTAGCCCCTAGAGAAACTTTAACACATGGGCTCAAGAAGATATGCACAAGATAATCTCAGCTATGCTGGGGAACAAGGTGAGAGGATCCCTTGAGTCCAGAAGTTCAAGACCAGCTTTGGCAATGTAGCGAGACCCTATCTAAAAAAATCACAAAAAACAAACCAACCCCCCCCCCCAAAACAAAACAAAAAAACACACAAGGCTGTCCATTATTATATAGGAAACTTAAAAACAGTCTACTCATAGAGGAATGGATAAATAAATCGTGCTATTTTCTTATTAATGAATTCTGTACAACAGTTAAAACAAATAAATTCACATGGATACACTAGAAAAAAATAAAGCGATTATAAATAAAAAGCAAGTTGTCACAAAATATATGTAAATTTTAACACGTAAAATAATACACTGATATGTAGTAAAAGTATAAATCCTGAGTGGAAGAACTCTACCAACAATAGGAAAGTGGTTATCTCTGAGTGAAAGGCAGGAAAATAAGATTTTGCATGGGAAAAAAAAGTTTCAAGTGTATCTGTAGCACTTATTTAAAAAACAAATGTGGAGAACATATGACCCAATGTTCTACCTGTTAAATTTAGATGGTGAGTTTTTGTTACATTATTCTCCGTGTTGTTCTGATGTTTTAATGATATTATAATAAACACATTTAATTTAAAACAAAGATTTCAGATGTTTGGTGATGATGTGGTCCAGAGTGTGGTCATGGAGCTGAGGAGCTCAAATCAGTGTTCCACCAAAGGTAGGAGACAGGGTTCCTTCTGAAGAGTTTGAGAATAAATGGAAGCTTGTTTATGTTAGGAAGAGGGACCCAGGGGTCATACATCATGCTTGGATAGATGGATTCAATGCAGAAAAGATTCAGGTTACAGGAAGCAAAATAGAAGGTGGATCCATTAGGGGCAGATTTGTCAATCTTTTGGTAATGTTATTTAATGATCCAATGCTACTCTGTCCCCAGCTCATTCATTTTCTGTGCACCTGCTGTTTGTCCCAGCGGTGATCTCCAGCCTCTTCACCTCTGTTAACCTCTTAACCTCCAGCCTCTTAACCGCTGGCTACATTTCAGTAGCTAGCCAGTTATGGCACTTTCGTCTCTCCCTTTCAAAAAAATGGGGCGATCATGCTTACTTCTAAAAAACTTCAATCCTCAGACAATCTGTCCATACTCTTACTTCCTTCTTCCAGTCTAGCCAAGGGATAGTGGAGACATCACACAGATTTGGGACTAGAATTGAGGATGCCCAATTTCACTTGGACCCTCACACTCTTCAGCAATCCTCCTTCTCCCCATTATCCACGGCAGTCTGTCAAGACTTTCGCCGCTCTCTCCACACTCACCATGACACCCCACGTGACTGCTTTCCCAGAGACTTGGGAATTACCTCCCTTTTCACTGAAAAATTTACACCAAGAGGGGAGTATTTCCTCAGTATTTTCCATTATATATCATGTCCACATACCTACCTTCATTCTGTTCTTTTTTTCCCACAAGACTCAGAAGAAAAGGGTACTTGCATCTGATATGCTCTCATCCTTTCTGTTTTCTCAGCTATTTGCTCCACCACTTTCTCCAGCTGCCATATTTTCTATCTCCATTACCTGCTCCAACACTAGTTCTTTCCCATTAACTGGCAAACATACTGTGGGCTCTTTAGTCATTCAGTGACTCTTCTTCAATTTTACAACCCTTTCTAACAACCACTCTTTTTATTTTTCTTCTTTCTTCCTATTCTTTTTTCTTTTTGTTTATAGTGACATCTGTTCACTGGACTGAAAAATATATTTATAATGTACAAATGTCATTGCGTCTGTTTCTTTAAAATCACTCACTCTCTACCCATCAATTAATACGTACAGTTCAAGTGCCTTATCATAGAGAAAATCTCAAGGACAAAAAAAGACAATGGACGGTAACTTCAGGCAAAATGTGTCATGTACATTTTTATCAGGAGTAGAAGACCCAGTACAGGTCAGAGAGTAGGAAGACATCAGCCCGGAAAAGAAGTTCGGGTTTTATATTATGGAGTATTTTGATCTAATTCAATGACTTTGTACTTTATTCATTAGGGAGTAGGAATTAGTAGAGTTAATGTAGGTTCCACTAACTCTTTCTGGAACTAGAAATATCATTTTGTTTCATGTAAGCACAGGTATTTGAACATGTACATTAAATGACTAATTAATGTGACAACATTTTGGTTTGTTTTTTGATAATGAAATATATCATTAATGTGCTTAGAGAAAATAACTTTATTTTTAAAAAATTTTTAAATTTATTTGTTTTTAAAAATTGACACGTAATTGTATATATTTATGGAATACAATTTTATATTTTGATACATATCTATGTTACATAATGATCCAATCAGAGTAGTTAACGTATCCATCACCTCATGCATTTATCATTTCTTTTGATGAGAACCATCACAAGCCCCTCTTCTAGTTATTTTGTAATATATATAATATTTTATTTTTAATGTAGTCACTCTGTTATGCACTAGAACATCAGAATTTATTCCTCATATCTAACTGTAATTTTGTTGACCAACCTTTCCCCACCCTCTTCTGCCCCCTTCCCAGTCTCTGGTAATGTGACAACATTTCGAATGACAAGCTGGTGCAAGGACAACCCCAAGGTGAAAAAAATGAAAGAGTTCAAGAATGTAAGACAAAGTTGCACCAGAAAAAGGAGAAACCACTACTCTAGTCAACACAGGAACTAAACAAACAGGGAACAAGAGGAGAGAGGTTTCTGAGCACAGGGACTCAGGACACAGATCCACGGTGCTGGGTATTAGAGCATCATCACAGGGAGAGATAATTTCTTTGGACGCACTCGAGAAAGACGTAAAGACATTATACCACCAGGGAGAGAAGCCAGGAGGTGCTTCTCTTCAAGGTGAATGCTAGAGACATAGTTAGAACCTTGAGTTCACTGGAATGAAGTGAGAGACTCAAACATTGCTGTGCAACTAGTATCCACTTTCCTGGAAAGTGCTGTCCTCTGAGATGTCAGTCACACGAGTGTGATGGTGCTGAGGATAGTTTTGCTGGAACAAAACAGGCCAAATGCTTCCCCTTGTCATCTGGCAGCAGCATAGAAAGCCAAGATACACCTTCTGAGTGCTTTGAGACTTCCCTGAGAGTTTGGCTCATCGGTGCTTTGGAAATGAAATTGCCGTAAGTTTCTGAAGGGATCCATTAGCACGCACCATTGAATGCGAAAATGGAAAGTGGTTTTGTAGGTCTTCTAAGACAATACACTTGTGCAGGTGCTCATACAACCCCCCACCAAATATACACCATGTTACTATAGAGGGTAGAAAGAGCTTAAGACTGAGAAAACCAAATCAGGATCCTGATCCTGTTCTGTTTTTTATAGATAAGAGACCAAGGAGAAGAAGTACAAAAAAGGGAGGATCCTTTCTCTCTCTCTCTCTCTCTTCCATCTGATCTTGAGAACTTGGGTCCTGGAGTCAGGGCAAGAGTTGAGTCCTGGTTTTTCCATTACCTATCTGGGTGACTTTTGACAATTCAATTCACCATCTTTTTTTTTTCATTTGATAAAATGACATGATAATTCTACTTACCTTGTGGGGGTTTTGTGAGGGTCACAGGAGATAACACGTGCAGTGAAGTTGCAGGCTATCTGTCCCTTGATGTCGCTGCCATAGACTCTCTTCTAATGTTGAATGTGTCCCCTACCTGTGGAATTACCTCAGATGCTGTTAAAAAGGCTCCTGGCCCTTGGCGGTCACTAATCTTCCATAAAAGGGAGGTTTACAGATAGCTGGTCCAGTGCCTGCCAACATCCCTTTTTGGGGCAGCCATGCTGGAGAAGCAGTAGTAGGCCAGGAGAGTGGGTCCCTTTCCTTCTATTGCTGAGGTAGAAGAGATAGGATTGGGATGGTTTGGAAGGAGCAGCCCCCAGTTTCCCGACCAGGGGAACAGAAGGGGCAAAAAGAGCTGTCCTAGACGGCATCTGAGGATGAGGAGTCTAGTTTCCTCCTCGAGGAGGCGGGGCAGGTCATAGCACAGAGAAAACTGGGAATTAGTCACCAGGTTATAACGTCTCTGGAAACATAACTCCTCCAGGACTTCATTCCAGCCGAAGTCAGAGTAATTGTTGACACTCATTTACATATTACTTCAGCTGTGTCCTGAGGGGACACAGTGCCTCTCAAGTGTAATCCTTTCCAGAAGGAAGGATGGACGAGAGGCTTTCTGGAGAGGGCGTCTCTTGGGGCCAAACTCTGGGGTGAGCTATTCCAGCTTCTTCGTTGGAATGTGATCCTCTCCTTTGCTGTTCAGCCCAAACTTGGAACACCCCTTGGGAGCTACAAGGATTATGGTGCAATTAAACTCTTAGTCTTTCTTCCAGTCTACACTGATGCTTTTTTGGTGTTTAGTATGCCAAGAAGAAGGATTATATTTCGTTTTCTCTAGCATTTATCTTAAGGAAGATTAGGGTGGAAGTTACATTTTTGTTACTCTAACATGTAGATGGTAGTTCTAATTTTTTTTTTTTTGATTTGTAGAGCTTGGAAAGGGCCTAGATGTTATCTAAGTCCACTTCCTGTGTATGTCACCTTTATAGTAGCCCTGGTTAATAGTCATTATCCTATGATTTAGCACTTCTTGTGGCAGGGAGTTCACTATCTTTCTGCAGAGGACCATGTGAAGACTATTCGCTCTGGCTGGGTTTGAATTCTGGCTCTGCCACTACTGGCTGTAACTGACCTCAAATAGTTATGTGTCTAACGTATTTGCTCATATCTGAAATGGGATTAAAACATCACCACCAACAGCAGCGACAATATCCTCATGACATTGTTAATGAGGATCAAATGAATTAATATCTGAAAGTTCTTACAACAAAGCCTGGGACATAGTTTTTTTTTTTTTTTTATTACCTCTATGTTTTGCTACTTCTATACTACTACCTTTACTATCTATAATACTACCCATTTTACTAGTAGCCATGTAATTGTTGCAAAACTCTATGACATCTTCTACCAGATTATGCATGTGGGAGATGTTGAAACATTTGTTGAGTGGCATTTTCCTCCAGATATGTTTCTGGTTGCATCATGTTCTTTGCTCTGTTGTTACTTTCCCTGTGTTTAGATCATGTTCCAGTTTCCTGCACATGGGCTCTCAGGCACAGATGAGATGACATTCTAGATAATTATTTTCTTCCTTGTAATCACATTTTTCTCTTAGTGTCCTTCTCAGAATGTCTTACTAATTCCATGTTTATTTACTAGGGACCTATCAGGGGCCAAGAATTGAGCAATGGCATAGAAGAGAACTATGAAGAAAATGATGCTTTAACATTCAAACGGTGCAAATATTTTCTGTAGACAGTAACTAATAAAACTTTCATTACCTTAAAAGAATCTCCGATCCTCCCTGACCCAACCCAAGAAAGGAAAAAAAAAAAAAAATCTCTGAATGGTGTGACAGGGTAAATTTAATTGTCTACCTCCAAATTCCAGGCTTTTAGGTTAAATCTCTTCATTTTCAAAGACATTTTTTAAAAAGAGAAATGATTTACGAAATAAATTCACAGAGTAAGAGAAAGGGAGCAATAGCTTAAGCACTTGGGCGAAAAACTTAATTGAAAGTAATTTAAGAAATGAAACAGAAAACAATTTTAGAAATTATCTTCTTCATGTTCTTAAGATGTTAAAAATAAGAGACAGTAGAAAAAGGCAAAAATTTAGGTGAATGTGAAATTGACCTGGAAACAACAGAAATGAATAAGGAGGAGGATTAAATTATTTAAATGGTTATTTTGGGCTGAATTGATATTTTGGAAAATAAAGTAGAAATATGTAGGTCAGAACTTAGAAGTCTTTCAGAAGGAAAATCAAAAAGAGTTTAAAACAATAAAGGAGATGAGAGATGTTGGGTGTTGGGAGAGATGTGGTGCTGTAACTTAAGAATAATAGTTTCATCACAGAAAGAAATCAGAACAAATAAAACAAAAAGGACAATTTAAGTTACAATAAAAAGCAATTTTATAGAGAATCAAATACCTGAGCACAAATTGAAAGCCTTACCAGATTCTAGATAACATTAATGAAAATATCCCTGATATATCTTAGTGATATTTTGGTAGTTTATTGATAGGAATAACATTTTTTTAAGAATAAAAATATTCCTGCCAGAATAACAGATGGCCTAAAAAGAAACAGAAGTTTGAATTGGCTTCGGACATCTCCCAACAAAATATCAGTGCCAGAAAACACTGAAGTATCAGAGTTTTAAGAGGAAAATTTCATAACGTCTTTCTTTCTTTCTTTTTTTTTTTTTTTTGAGACACAGTCTCACTGTGTTGCCCAGGCTAGAGTGCCGTGGCATCAGCCTAGCTCACAGCAACCTCAAACTCCTAGGCTCAAGAGATCCTCCTGCCTCAGCCTCCCAAGTAGCTGGGACTACAGGCATGTGCCACCATGCCCGGCTGATTTTTTCTATATATATCAGTTGGCCAATTAATTTCTTTCTATTTATAGTAGAGACAGGGTCTCGCTCTTGCTCAGGCTGGTTTCGAACTCCTGAGCTCAAGCAATCCGCCCGCCTCGGCCTCCCAGAGTGCTAGGATTACAGGCGTGAGCCACCGCGCCCGGCTGCACAACTTATTTCTGTTGTAAGTATGTTTACAAAATTAATGAAAGCACCAAAAATATGTCTTTGAAGATAACATTTTATTGTTATAAAGTTAAGTATTCTGAATTATCTATATTTTATATTTCTGCATAATTTCACAGAGACCATGACTTTGAAGACTATGTTATTAGGGAATGCAGGGAGCAAAACACATTCTAACTCTTGTGTTCTGTAAAAGGGACTTAAGCTGTCATTTTGTTATTAACTTTATAAATAGAGAAAGAAATGTTTTAGTATCTTAATTCTACTAGTTAATAGATATTCACTATTAGAATAAAAAATGAAAGCGACTGTACATACCATTTTCTTTATTCATTCATCCATTGATGGACAATTAGATTGTTTCTATCTCTTGGTGATTGTGAATGATGTTATTTTTAAGTTTTGAGGAAGTTCCATACTGTTTTCCTTAATGGCTGCACCAGTTTATATTCCCCAAAACCAGAGTATAAGGGTTCGATAACTCCACATCAGCAACATTTATATTCTCTGAATTTTAACAAATGTGAGATGATTTCTCATTGTGGTTTTGATTTGCATTTTCCTGATAACTAGCAATGTTGAGCATCTTTTTATGTACCTGTTGGCCATTTGCATGCCTTCTTTGGAAATATGTCTGCTTGATTCATTCGCTCATTTTAAATCGAGTTACAATTTTTTTTTTGGTATTGATTTGCAGGAGGTCCTTATATATTTTGAAATTAACCTCTTATCCAATATATGGCTTGCAAATGTTTTTTCTCATTCTGTAGATTTATGCCACCTCTGTTGATTGTTTCCTTTGTCATGCAGAACTTTTTAGTTTGGTATAGTCTATTTTTGCTTTTGCTGTCTATGATTATGGTGCTATATCCACAAAACCATCGCCAAGTCCAATGTTATGAAGTTTTCCCCATATGATTTATTCCGGGAGTTTTAGAGTTTCAAGTCTTACTTTTAAGTCTTAATCTAGTTTGAATTAATTTTTATGTGTTGTATAAGGTAAGGGTCCAATTTCATTCACTTGCATGTGGATTCAAGTTTCAGTAACACCATTTGTTGAAGAGACTGTTCTTTCCTCATTTTATATTCTTGACTTCCTTGATGAACATCAATTGGCTGTATATGTGTGACTTAATTTCTAGGCTCTCCATACTGTTCCATTGGTCTATATGTTTGTCATTATGTCAGTACCATACTCTTTTGATTACTTTAGCTTTGTAATATATTTTCAAATCAGGAAATGTGATAGGTCCGGCTTTTTTTCTTTTTTCTCAAGATTGTTTTGGCTATTCATGGTCTTTTTTGGTTCCATATAAATTTTAGTATTGCTTTTTCTCTATTTCTGAAAAAAATAATATTGGCATTTTGATAGGAATTGCATTGAATCTATAAATGATTTTGGGTAGTATTGGCATTTTTTTTTTTTTTTTTGAGACAGAGTCTCACTTTATTGCCCAGGCTAGAGTGAGTGCCGTGGCGTCAGCCTAGCTCACAGCAACCTCAAACTCCTGGGCTCAAGCAATCCTGCTGCCTCAGCCTCCCAAGTAGCTGGGACTACAGGCATGTGCCACCATGCCCGGCTGATTTTTTCTATATATATCAGTTGGCCAATTAATTTCTTTCTATTTATAGTAGAGACAGGGTCTCGCTCTTGCTCAGGCTGGTCTGGAACTCCTGAGCTCAAACGATCTGCCCACCTCAGCCTCCCAGAGAGCTAGGATTACAGGCTTGAGCCACCATGCCCGGCCGGTATTGGCATTTTAACAATATCAAGTCTTCAAAAAAATTTAAATCTTCCATTCCATGCACACAGGATGTCTTTCCACTGGTTTTGTCTTCTCTAATTTCTTTCATCAATGTTTTGTTGTTTATAGTCTATACAGATTTTACCTCATTGGTTTAGTTTATTCTGAAGTATTTTATTCTTTTTGGTGCTGTTGTGAATGGGATTGTTTTTCTAATTTCCTTTCCAGATATTTTGTTGTTAGTGTATAGAAATGCAAATGTTATTTTTGTATATTGACTTTATACTATGCAACATTACTGAATTTGTTAATTGGTTCTAAGAGGTTTGTTTTTTTTTTTTTTTTTTGGTGAAGTCTTCAGTGCGGAGGTGAGAGCTAAACTGGGTGATTGTGCTTGTGGGCATCCTACATGTGCCAACAGGAAAAGTTTATTTCTTTTTTCTGATTTTGGTGCCTTTTATTTCTTTCTCTTGCCTAATTAATCTGATTAAGACTTCCTGTAATATGTTAAATAGAAGTGGCAAGAGTGGGCATCCTTGTCCTTGATCATAGAGAAAAAACTTTCAGATTTTTACTACTGAGGATAATATTAACTATGGGCTTTTCATATGGGGCCTTATTATATTGTAGTAATTTCCTTATATTACTCTCTTGTTGAGAGTTTTTATCATGAAAGGATATTGACTTTTCTCAATTATTTTTCTGCCTCTATTCAGATAATCTTACGATTTTTATTCTTCATTTGTTAAAGGAATGTGTCACATGAATTGATTTTTGTATGTTGAACTATCCTATCATCCCAGGGATAAATCCCAATTATTTTTGGTGCATGATCTTTTTGATGTGTTGTTGTATTTAGTTTGGTAGCATTTTGCATCTGTATTCATCAGAAACATTGGCCCATAGTTTTCTTTTTATCTTTCAAAATATTAAGGCGGTACAAATGTTTCTGTTACATGGATAGCTTTTATAATGCTTTAATCAGGGCTATAAGTTTGCCCATCACCCAAATAGTGTTCATTGTACCTCTTAGGTAGATTTTATCCCTCCTTGCACCCCCTCTCCCCTTCTTGCCATCCAACAATTTTTACTGCTTTCTGTGCCCATGTGTGCACATCAATTAGACCCAAATTATTACAGAGTACATGTGGTGTTTCTTTTTCCATTCCTGAGATACTTCACTTAGGATAATGGTCTATAGTTCCATCCGAATTGCTCCAATTCCTTTTTATGGCTGAGTAATACTCCGTGATATATATACCACATTTTGTTAATCCACTCATGAACTGATGGGTACTTGAGTTGATTTCACATCTTTGCAGTTGTGAATTGTGCTGCAATAAACACTTGAGTAGGGTGTCTTTTTTGAAAAATGACTTATTTTCCTTTAGGTAGACACTCATTAGTGGATTGCTGAATCAATGATAGGTATAAGCTTAGTTCTTTGAGAAATCTCCGTACTAAATTTGCAGTCCCACCAAGACTGTATAAGCATTCCTATCTCTCTGCATCCACACCAGCATCTACTGTTTTTGAACTTTTAAATTAAAGCCCTTCTAACTGGGGTAAGGTGATATCTCATTGTAGTTTTAATTTGCATTTCCCTGGTGATTTGTGAGGTTGAGCATTATTTTATGTTTGTTGGCCATTTGTCTATCTTCTTTTGAAAAGCTTTGTTCATGTCTTCTGTCCACTTTTTAATGGGTTGTTTTTTTCTTCCTGATTTGTTTGAGTTTTTTGTAGCTTTTGGATATTAGCCCTTTATTGAATGTACAGTTTGCAAATATTTTCACTTATTCTGTAGTTTGTCTATTTGCTCTGTTGATTGTCTCCTTTGCTATGCAGAACCTTTTAAATTTAATCAAGCCCCATTTATTTATTTTTGTTATTGCTGAAATTGCCTTTGTGGTCTTAGTCATTAATTCTTTGCCTATTTCAATATCTAGAAGAGTTTATACTACATTTTCTTCTAAGATTTTTGTGGTTTTGTGCCTTACATTTAAGTCTTTTATCCGTTTTGAATTAATTTTTGTAAGTAGTGAGAGACGGGGTCCTATTTCATTCTTCTTCATGTGGCTATCCAATTTTCCCAGCACCATTTACTGAATAGGGTTCCCCCCCCCCAGTGTATATTGTTGCTGTTTTGTCAAAGATCAATTGGTTGTAGGTAGATGGTTTTATATCTGGGTTCTCTGTTCTGTTCCATTTGTCTATGTCTCTATTTTTGTACCAAGGCCATGCTGTTTTGGTTACTATAGCCCTCCTCTGCTACCACTCAGCCACCATAGCTGGAGTGTATCATCTGTTTGTCATAGTTCTAATCATGTTTCCTGCTAGTGCACACATCTTGACTTCCTGAGCTATTTCTCCTTGTTATTTTATAGGCTCTCTATGAGCCAGTTGTAGAGTCAGGGGAAGAATATTGGGCATGAGGAAAACTGGGCCCAAATCCTAGACCTGAATCTCTCTAATTGAAAGACACAGAATAAGCCACCTCACCATTTGGAGATTCGGGTCCATGATCTGTAATGGAGAGCTATTAATGTCTATGATGCAGGGCTGTTTTGAAAATTAAAGGCAACAATAATAGACGTGATACAGTAAAAGCACACACACATGCTTGTATGATATTTAATGAAATGTCTGCTTTCTCTGAACCGGCATGGCACTTTCTGAACTTCATTTGTATCGCTTATCACTTTCTTCCTTGTGTTGACTGTTGTTTCATTTTTCAAAAGCAAATAACTGATTGTCCACAGTCCATGTTGCTGTGACTGTGACAAAAAACACTGACTGTCTCAGTCCATTTTTTACTGCTGTCATTTATAAAGAAAATAGGTTTATTCGGCTCACAATTTATTTGGCAGACGGTACAAGAAGCATCACAACAGCATCTGCTTCTGATGAGGGGTTCAGGGAGCTTCCAATCAAGGCCGAAGGTATAGGGGGAGCAGGTAGTTTGGTGAGAGAAGGAAGAGCAAGAGAGGGAGCAGGTGGTGCCAGGTTCTTTTAAACAACCAGCTCTCGGGTGAACTAACAACGCTAGAAGTCAAGAACCCACTCATTATTATGAGGAGAGCACCAAGCCATTCATGAGGGATCCCCCCATGACCCAAACACCTCCCACCAGGCTCCCCATTCAACCCTGGGGATCAAATTTCAACGTGAGATTTGGAAAGGGCAAATGTCCAAGCCGTATCACTGACAATATACTGTGCCTTATGGTATGACTCATGGAAGACTGAGACAAATACATAGCCTGACTTTCAGAGACATCATGTCTAGGTTGTACAAGTGTCTTCCTTCCCCTACTAGAACACTTACTCTCCACCATGGCCCCCTTTCTCAAAATTTAGTCTTTCTATAAGAGTCTCAGATGATTTCATCTATATCCATAACTTTACTTATCAACTACACTCTGATGCACGCTCTGTTGATTTTGCTGCAAAGTTTCATGTCTTTTTTTTTTTTTTTTTGCAGCAAAGTTTCACTCTGCCACCTGGGCTGGAGTGCAGTGGCATAATTGTAGCTCACTACAACCTCAAACTCCTGGTCTCAAGCGATTCTTCTGCCTCAGTTTCCCGAGTAACCTGGACTACAGGCATGCACCACCACACCCGACTAATTTTTCTATATTTTGTAAAGACGGGTTCTCGTTCTTGCTCAGGCTGTTCTCAAACTCCTGGCCTCAAGTAAATTCCCCACCTCAGCCTCCCTAAGTGCTAGGATTACAGGCGTGAGCCACCACGCCGGCCTCATATTTTAATCCTACAATTTTTCAAATACCTACATGAAAGTGTCCCACAGGAAACATTGATAACATGCCCCAAACAGAACTAATTAAAAAATTACTATCATATTCAATATTGTATTATTGTATACAATAATGTACCCTTTTCACTTTAGTGCATAATCTCTAACTCGGAAGATATATTTATTTTCTTAATTACTTACTTAATTAAATTATTAATTAATTATTAATTATTTCTTAATTACTATCATATTACTATATTATATTATTTCTATTTCCACATTATATTATTTTCATCTATATTGTTTGTCTTTATCTTCACGTTCTCTTCTCTAGATTGCTCTATGAAATACCCAGTTAAACTTTTGGTCTCATGACTTCACACTCTTCCCTTACTGTTTTCTAGTTATCCTTGGCTCAAGACTAATTCTTATCAATGTTTCATGTAGAGCTTTTATTTATTACCTATGTATATCTATCTATCATCAATCATCAATCTGTTGATCTATTCATAAGGATACATCGTTAATACTCATTGATCCACCATCCAACCTGAAAATTAGAATTTTAGTAATAGCCTATATCAACTAATTGTAGCCCCACTTTCATTCCCTTGTGTCTACTCTTATGAAAATCCTCTCATCTTCAAACCCTCTCATCTTATGAAAATCCTCTCATCTTCAATAATATCTTCAATCTTCAGAGAGGATATTATTATTCTAATACGTACATGAGCTTCAGACTTTCCCAACTTTCATCTACCCCTCGCTTTTGTTTTTAATGCATTTTTATGGCATCTATCCTAGAAAGTGGTTTTAAAAAAATTGTGTTAGTTGTTTGTAAACTTATAAAAGTTTATCAGTAAGAATTTTGGGGATATACATTTTTTTTAAACTTAAAATTATGCTGCTAAGATCAACCAAAATGTAGCATTTCTCTGTGGATCATTCACACACAAAAAAAGGTATTTCTCCACTGGTCTGAGTGGCTGATCGCAATTACCAAGGACATTGTGTTGTCGCTACATAATGAGGTGCAATGATCACAACCATGTCTGGGATGCTTCTTAACATTTCCATGTCCAATAGCAAAGATTGATAAAACAGGCTCACACCTGTAATCCTAGCATTCTGGGAGGCCGAGGCTGGCGGATTGCTCGAGGTCAGGAGTTCAAAACCAGCCTGAGCAAGAGTGAGACCCCGTCTCTACTATAAATAGAAAGAAATTAATTGGCCAACTAATATATATAGGAAAAATTAGCCGGGCATGGTGGCGCATGCTTGTAGTCCCAGCTACTCGGGAGGCTGAGGCAGTAGGATCACTTGAGGCCAGGAGTTTAGGTTGCTGTGAGCTAGGCTGACGCCACGGCACTCTAGCCCAGGCAACAGAGTGACACTGTCTCAAAAAAAAAACAAAACAAAAATAAAAATACTGGATATGATTTCTGTTTATAGAATGGATTCTCACTGACCCTAAAATATATACCAGCTCTACAATAATGTGTGGGAAAATAATGTCCAGTCTGATTATGTCTAATCACTAACAGATTTCATTTCAATATGAATATTTTCATACATTTATTCCACTTCCACCAATAATTATTGTATGCATCTTATGTGATCAAGACTGTGAGATATACAGTGTGGTATGTTAAGACAGCTCTTGCCTTCTTGACACAAAGTAGAGGTGCTTAAACATAATAGTCCAATAAAAATTGATCTTTTTTTTTTTTTTTTCTTGAGACAGAGTCTCACTTTGTTGCCCAGGCTAGAGTGAGTGCCGTGGCGTCAGCCTAGCTCACAGCAACCTCACACTCCTGGGCTCAAGGGATCCTTCTGCCTCAGCCTCCCAAGTAGCTGGGACTACAGGCATGCGCCACCATGCCCGGCTAATTTTTTCTATATATATTAGTTGGCCAATTAATTTCTATTTATAGTAGAGATGGGGTCTCGCTCTTGCTCAGGCTGGTCTCGAACTCCTGAGCTCAAACGATCCGCCCACCTCGGCCTCCCAGAGAGCTAGGATTACAGGCGTGAGCCACCGCGCCCGGCCAAAAATTGATCTTTGTATAGTGATGTGTAGCATTTAAATCATGAGCTATTGTGATCCTCAAAGCCAAGGATAGAGACAGAGAAGATATTATTATTCTAATACGTACATGAGCTTCAGACTTTCCCAACTTTATTCTGTTAGTAGAATAGCTGGCACATGCACCCAATATTCTTATGTTGCAACTCTGCCAAAAGGAGCAAAAATGTGTTAAAAGTGATCATCTCAATAAAATATCTCATCAATTTGTTACAAGATTTCTGAGAAGAGTTTTCTGGCTGGAAAGATCAAAGGTAGCTTCCTGGAGAGGAATTACGTTGAGGGTGGACTTTCAAGAGTGTGCTGCAGTCTTCATCGCATTCCCTCACATTTATCATGAGATTCTCTTGCTGATGAGTTTCCTCAGGGCGGCCTTCATGTCTCGATTTCTCAGACTATAGATGAAAGGATTTAACATTGGGGTCATTGCGATGTACATCACAGTTACCACTGCATCCTTTAGACTGTACCTAGTCAGAGGATGTAAATACGTGCCCATGACTGTCCCATAATACAAAGAAACAACTGTGAGGTGAGAACTACAGGTGGAGAAGGCTTTGAGCACACCCTTGGTGGATGGAACCCTCAAGACTGTGGAGAAGACCCAAATATAAGAGATAATGATGCATAATAATGGCACAGAGAAAACACCAACCCCCAGGTACATCATCTTCACATTAAAGTGGATGTCAGAACAGGACAGCTTGAGCAAAGAAGCAATGTCACAGTAGAAGTTTGCAACTTCATGGTTGCCACAGAAGGACAGACTAGCTGTGAGCAGAGTATGGGGGAGGGAATTGGCGTTTCCAACCATCCAAGACCCAACAACTAGCAGGATGCAAGACTTCTGACTCACAATTGTTGTGTAGTGAAGTGGGCGGCTGATGGCCACAGCTCGATCATATGCCATCACGGCCAAGATATAGCTGTCTGTGTTAGCCAAGGCAAGCATGAAATACATCTGTGTTAGGCATCCTCCAAAGGAGATGATTTTGCTTCCCAAGAGATGGCTGGCTATCATCTTAGGGATGCTTACGGATGAGAAGAAAATGTCAACCAAAGAGAGGTTGGCAAGGAAAAAATACATGGGGTTGTGAAGGTGAATGTCAGAGTGAATGGCCAAGATGATGAGCATGTTTCCGATCAGTGTGATAGGGTAAACAAATAAGAAGAAGACGAAGAAGAAATCTTGTTCCTGTTGACCATTAACTCCCAGGAGGATGAATTCCAGGGTTGAAGACTGATTTACTTTCCTCATGGGTTCTTCAGCAGGAAAGGGGAGAGAATCCAGAATTATTAGTAAATTATTTTGTGTAATGATCTTCCTTACCCATCACTTTTGACTCTGAGGATCAGATATGTCTATACCTGGTTTTACTAAATCCACAGTAATTTCTCAATTTCATTGGGAAAATTCTAGTTTATAACTGAAACTAATCGACAGCTATCCCTGGACACTTATGCCTAAAAAGGGAACAATCTGTAAATCAGAGGTGCTCATCCTCGTGAACCTCAGCATCGCCCCCTAAACACCTACAATTTAATCATTTAGCAAATAGTCAAATTTCATAATCTGTGTGCTGCACACTTTTGTAAGCCTTGTGGAAAAATCATAAATATTTGACAATCAGTTTATTCATATATTTATTCAATGAAAAGACATTGTCTCTGCTCCAAAGGATCTTACAAATTATTAGAGAAGCCAGAATCACACACTAATTTTATTACATATGATAAGGAAAGGACAGTATCTTGAAGTCTTTGAAAGAAACACTCCAATACAAAGAATGTGTAGTGTAAGAGAATCTGGATAATTAGAAGTATTCCCGTGACCAAACTCAGAGTGAGCCCAGAGGCCAAGAGGTAGCAGGTGTCTGCATTATTGCCATTAGAAGACTATAAATCACAAGGAGCACTTGGGTTATATTCTAGCTAAACAGACTTAGTAGGTTTCCTCCTTAGTTTTCCAATTTTAAAAGTAGATTTTAAGCATCTCCTTTAATATCTTTTAACTCTTTCCCAAACCTTAAAAATATGTGATTCACTATTTTTCTCTTCCATCTTCTCTACTTTTTCTTCATTGTTTCTTTTGGTGACTCATCTAACTCCATAGTTAGACTTCAACTACTGTTTAATAGACTTTCGGATTTATACCTGAATGTTTGATCTCTTTTTTCCCTATTTCTAATATTAAGTCATCCTGCCAACATGTCTGACCAAATCCCATGCCCTTCACATACAACCTAAGTAGACTGTAAGCTTTTGGCAGCGGGGTGGGGGGAGGCGGGAATAATATCTTGTTTATTTTTATCTCCTTCAGAGAGGTTAGTATGGAATATCGTTCACTTAAGGCACCAACAAGTTTGTATTCTATAATTCTTGAGTTGGATCCAGGTTTATTTTATGATTTCCTCACATGGGAGATACTCACAGGCACACTCAACCAATTTACTTGTCACCTCTACCTCTGACCTTGTTGATTCTTCTTTTAAAAAATTCGTACATAGCTCAAAATTTCTGTTAATACTTATTCTTCTAATACTTTAGCTTAGACTATCATCATTTTCCACCTGAATTAATGGTCTCTTAACTGCTTACAAGTTCCTTCCTCTTTGATCCATCTTGTACTCTGAGGCACACTAATTGTGGCAGAGACTTCTAGGTGCTCACCCAAATCCACACTGTTTTCTTCTTCCTGGTCGTTCAGCTAGAGTATATTTCTCAGACCTCCCTTGCACTGAAGGTGTTCATGAGACTCAACTGTAATCAATCCATTTATATCTTCCAGTTATAGGCTTTCTCCACATTATCTTCCCTCTTTTGCAAATCTAATGCACGTGGCCAGGAGATTAAGTGGAATGGTGGTGTCACATGGTGGAATGAGCCTAGTTCTCCACTTCCGGGAGAGTCACTCACCGTCAAGAAGATGCATTGGGACTGTTACATAGGAAAGAAACAAGATTTTATTCTGCTTAAACAACTAGACATTTTGAGATTTATTTGTTACTGTATTCCATGATATTGTAACTAATTCAGTAATTTTTAAAAGAGGTTGTAATTTAAAGAGATTAAAAATCTATAATTAATTCAATCACAAATTCTGTGTTTCCTATATTATACCTGGGAGTTATATACTAGGTATGGGAGACACAGGCCTAATTATCTTTTTTTTTTTTTAAAGGCCTAATTATCTTACTCCCAAATATGATATGCTCTTAAATGTCTGTACCTAAATAAATTTGTTTATTTTTCTTCTTCTTGAAATGCCTCTCCCATCTTCACACAGAATTATTGTAACTCAGAGTTGAGAGAGTTCACTAACGCTGGAGGGCTCAGATACTGGTTAGCTTATTTGGTAAGTGTGAGATTTCAGAGGAGGGCTCTTGGCAACATGGCAGACTATGCTGATACTGAGAGGTGTTACATTCTTATTAAAACACATAACAATTCTAGAGACATTATAAATTTAGAATAAATAATACATACAGCAAAACCTAAAAGAAAAAAAAATGGGAATACCTAGGTATGACAAATAAAAACAAAACTTGAAAAATTATAAGCCAAACTGGAGCTATGGTGGCCTCTTGGGGTTTCTAACCAGGAATAAGATTTTAATGACCGGCTGGGAGCAGTGGCTCATGCCTGTAATCCTAGCACTCTGGGAAGCCAAGGTGAGAGGATCACTTGAGGTCAGGAGTTTGAGACCAGCCTGAGCAAGAGTGAGACCCTGTTTCTACTGAAAATAGAAAAAATTAGCTGGGCATGGTGGTGCCCCCCCCTGTAGTCCCAGCTACTTGGGAAGCTGAGGAAGGACGATTGCTTGAGCTCAGGAGTGTGAGGTTGCTGTGCGCTAGGCTGATGCCACGGCACTCTAGTCTGGGCAACAGAGTGAGACTCTGTCTATGGGTGAATTTGGCGATATGCCCTTTGTACAGGAGATGTGGCCATAGAACCATATGAACCAGGAAGCTTAATTTGAGATTCTGCATAAAACATTAGAAGTGTTATCTTACTTGAGAAAAGAATAGTAGAAAAAAAATTGCCATATAAGAATTGGAAAAGAAAGAATAACATGGATAGAATTCATAGAAAATATGGTTGCCTCCAAAGAAAATCACAGGGAACCTCTAGAAAATCTAAAATATTTCAGCAAGTTTTTCAGATATAAATCAATATTAAATATCAATACTGTTCTTTTACTTAAGTAACATTAAAGCAGAAATTATAATTTTCTTAAAAAAATTCATCATTCTCAATAGCAACAGAATGTTTAAGGAATATATTAATAGAAATAATTCTCTCAAAGGAGGTCCAGGGATGGATTAAAAAATTATAGAACTTTACTAAAGAACAAAAAATAATGCTTACAAAAATGGGGGGATAAGCAACATTAGTAGAGACTCAATGTCATGAAAATGTCAATTCTCCTCTAATTAATCTATGAATTCACTAAGATACCAATCAAAATACCACAGGTTTCTTTTAAACTTGAAATTTACTAAATTGATCCAAAAACTCATGGAGGAGTACAATAAGCCAAGATGAGCTAAGATAAATTGAGAAAAAGGAACAAAGAGGGAGGAATTTCCCTATCTTGTATGAAAATGATTTATTCTAGCAATTCAAATAATGGAGTAATACTGGCATAAGAACTAACAAGTAGATCTATGGCACATGCAAGACAGTCTAGAAAGAGATCAAGCATTTATTGGTAATTGGTATACGACATGAGTTGGTTTAGAAATAGAGAACCCATAGAGGTGTCTAGAGTGAGACATGCCTGTCCAAACCATAGCATCTGGGCCCGCCAACCTTGGTCCCACTGTGGATCTTGAAACAAACCCTGGTGTTATTAAAACATGGGCATGGGTTATTAAAACATGAACTGATATTTTTTCAAAGAAGGTATATAAAATTGTGCTCAACATCACTAACCATCAAAACCACAATGAGATATCAACTCACACCTGTTAGAATAGCTATCATCAAAAAGAAAAGCAGGAACAAGGGTTGGTGAGGATGTGAAAAATAGGAAAGTTTTACATGCTGTTAGTGGGAATGCATATTGGTGCAGCCATTATGGAAAACAGTAGGGAAGTTTTTCAAAAATTTAAAAATAGAACTACCATGTGATCCACCAATCCCACTTCTGGGTATATATATATATAAACGGAATCAGTATCTTGGTATCACTTGGACTGCAGCAGCCTCAGGAGGCCAAAGGATCCCAGGGGAACTATGGGATTCCTCGAGTTTTAACATTCAGGACAGGCTACCCTAGGTGACAGGAGAGTGCAGCATGCTGGGGTCCCCTCAGGACAAAGAAGACCAGAGCATGATCCCCTTCCATTGGGGATGGAAAATCCCCTTCCATTTGAGAATTTCTCCTCCTCCATCCCTCCCCTGTCCACTGCTGCCCTGGCAGCTGCAGCTGTTCCCATTGGGGCTGGTGCAGGTACACTGGGGGATGGTCATTCCAGGGCATTTAGGAGCTATGCACCCCCTCTGACTGTGTGCCCACCATGCCCAGGCTTGCACTGAGGGTGGGGCCCACGCCTTTGCCTTCAAAAGGCTACAGCTTCCTACAGAGGAGTACAAGTGACTGCAAAGCTGCCTGTTTCAAGCTGAGGGAAGTTCTGCCCTCCAGGCTGTCTGGGTGGAGATCCACGGGACAGGTGTTTTCTGCAGCCCTCAGCTACATAACATCCTGGAGGAAAAAGTCAATGTCTACCTGAACTGAAGGTCAGGAGCCCCGGGGGACAGTGGTGTGAGAGGCAGGTGGGTCATGCATCTGCCTACTCAGACTGTGGTGCAATTCAACCCAAGCTCCCCTGCTACCCTCGGCAAGGATGGCACCTCTGCCTGTCACTGGGGTGCACAAGGGCGAACTTGGTGACTCAGCTCCGTCCAGCTTTGCCTCCTTCCTTCAGGGCTGAGTGGGGAACACAGGACAGCGGGCACCCCATGGACCACCCCCTGCCTGAGCAACCTGAGACCAAGCACACCTCCCTCTGCTCCTGCTGTAGCTGGCTCTTACACACAAGTGCCACCTGCTGGCCTGGTGGTTGAACTGCAGCCGAGTACTTCCTTACAATTAACCAGCATCCGAGAAAGACACCACCCAAAGGCTGCCTATAACCAAGGAACGCATACAGAGCCTTGGCTCTCTGAAAGTACCTAAAATTGAAGCTAAATGAGCAAACGTAATACACGTTTCAGGAACATCTCCAGGGGGAAAATAAAACAAAATAAAAAACAAAACTCACCCAAATGAAAGTAAAGTAAAAAGTAAGAAGGAACAACTTCTCCAGATGAGAAGGAACCAACTCTGGCAGTATGAAAAAGCAGACTATTTTGACACCACCAAAGGAGCACATTAGCTCTCTGGCAATGGATCCCAAACAAAATGAAAATTCTGAAATAACAGCTAAAGAATTCAGAACACGAATCATAAGGAAGCTCAATGAGATCCAAGAGAAAGTTGAAAACCAACACAAAGAAACAAACCAAAACAGTTCAGGAAATGAATGAAAAAGTTACTAAAGAGATAGATATATTAAAAAAAAACCCAAACAGAAATTTGGAAATGACAGACACATTGATGGATTTACAAAATGCTGCTGAAAGTTCAAACAATAGATCAAGCCAAAGAAAGAATTTCAGAACTTGAAGACAGGTCTTTTGAATTAGCCCAGGTAGACAAAAATAATGAAAAAAGAATTAAAAGAAATGAGCAGTCTTGGAAAATTATGGGATTATGTAAAATGCTCAAGCTTAAGAATCATAAGTATTCCCCCTGGAGAAGAAGAAAATGCAAAAAAGTTTGGAAAACCTGTTTAGGGAATAATTGAGGAAAACTTCCTTAATATTGTTAGAGATTTAGACATCAAGATACAAGAAGTTCAAAGAACTCCTGGGAGATTCACTGCAAAAAGGACATCACCAAGGCATATGATCATCAGGCTATCTAAAGTCAAAGGAAAGAATTCTAAGGGCAGCAAGACAAAAGCATCGAATATCTTATAAAGGAAAATCTATCAAATTAACAACAGAATTCTCAGTGGAAACCTTACAAGCCAGAAGGGATTGGGATGCCATCTGTAGTCTTCTTAAACAGAATAACTGTTAAGTAAGAATTTTGTATCCTGCAAAACTAAGTTTCATAAATAAAGGAGAATTAAAGTCTTTTCCAGATAAATAAATGCTAAAGGAATTTGAAAAAAAAGTACATTGAAAAGATAATTTAATACGTTCAAGTGGGTTTCATCTTAGGAATGTAAGGATAGTTCAACATACACAAGTCAGTAAATGTAATTCACCACATGAACAGAATTAAAAACAAAATCAACATGATTATTTCAATACATGCAGAAAAAGCATTTGATAGAATACAGCATCCCTTCATGATAAAAACTCTGAACAACCTAGGCATAGAGGAAACGTACCTTGAATTAGTAAAAGCCATATATGATAGACCCACAGCCAACACCGTTCTGAATGGGGAAATGTTGAAAGTATTCCCCCTAAGAACTGGAATAAGACAAGCATGCTCACTTTCACCACTTCTATTCAACCAAAGCACTGGAAGTTCTAGCCAGAGCAATCAGGCAAGGGAAAGAAATAAACGACATCCAAATTGGAAAAGGGGAAGTCAAACCATTCCTGTTTGGTGATGTGATCTTTTGCCTAGAAAACCCTAAAGACTTCTCCAAAGGACTCCCAGATTTTATAATTGAATTTGATAAAGTGTCAGGTTACCAAATCAACGTATGCAAATGAGTAGCACTGCTATATACCAATAAGGACCAACCTGAGGATCAAATCAAGAACTCAATCTTATTTACAACAGCTGCAAAAAAAAAAATACCTAGGAATATACTTAATAAGGAGGTGAAAGATATCTATAAGGAAAACTATAAAACACTGATGAAAGAAATTGTAGATGACAAATATTAATAAATAAAAAACCATCCATGCTCATGTATTGAAAGAACCAATATTGTGAAAATGACCACACTCCCCAAATCAATGCAATTCCTATCAAAATGCCAACATCATTTTTCACAGAATTAGAAAAAAATCCCCAAATTCATACAGGACAAAGAAAGAGCTCAGATAGCCAAAGCAATCCTAAGCAAAAAGAATGGTTATCTTGAGGAATCACATTACCCAACTTCAAATTATACTACAAGGCTATCCTAACCCAAACAGCATGATAGTGGTATGAAAGTAGACACATAGGTCAATGGAACAGAACAGAGAACTCAGAAATAAAGCCAAATACTTAAAACCAACTGATTTTCAACAAAACACACAAAAAACATACACTGGGGAAAGGACACCGTATGTAAGAAATGGTGCTGGGAAAATTGGATAGCCATACACAGAAGAATAAAACTGAATCCCTGTCTCCCACCATATGGTAGAATGGTAGAAAATATTCACAAACTATACTTGTGACAAAGCACTAATACCCAGAATCTACAAGGAACTGAAATAAATCGGGAAAAAATAACAACTCCATTAAAAGGGGGGCAAAAGATATGAACAGATATTTTTCAAAAGAAGGTATCAAATGGCCATCCAACATATAAAACAATGATCAACATCACTAATCACTAGTGAAATGCAAATTAAAACTACAATGAGATGCCACCTTATCCTGGTCAGACTGGCCATTATTAAAAAGTCAAAAAACAATAACTGTTGGCATGAATGTGGTGAGAAGGGAATGTTTATATACTGTTGGTGGGAATGCAAATTAGTACAACCTCTATGGAAAACAATATGGAGATTCCTCAAAGAACTAAAAGTAGATCTATCATTAGATCCAGCAATCCCATTACTTTTGGGTATCTACCTAAAAGAAAAGAAGTCATTTTATCAAAAAGACACCTGCACTCTAACGTTTATTGCAGCACAGTTCACAATTCCAAAGGTATGGAATCAATTTAAGTGCTCATCAACTGATGAGTGGATGAAGAAAATGCGAATATATATATATATATATCATATATCATATATATATCATAGAATACTACTCAGCCATAAAACAATGAAGTAATGTCTTTTTGCACCAATGTGGATGGAACTGGAGGTCTTCATGCTAAGTGAGGTAACTCAGGAATGGAAAACCAAACACTGCATGTTCTCACTTACAAGTGGGAGATAAGCTTTTAGTATGCAGGGCCATGCATAGTGGTATAATGGACATTGGGAACTCTGAATGGGGGAGGTTTAGAAGGGATTAAAAATTACCTATTGGCTACAATGTATAAGATTTGGGTGATGAAGACCCCAAAAGCTCAGACTTCCCCACTACACATGTCGTAGTGTAACGATATAACCTAAAACCACTTGTATCCCTAAATCTATTGAAATAAAAAAGAAATGTGGTATATAAATACAATGGAATATTATTTACCCTTTAAAATAAGGGAATCCTGCTAAGTGCAACAACATGGATGAACCTGGAGGACATTATGCTACGTGAAATAACCCAGACACAGAAAGACAAATACTGTATGTTCACATTTATATATGAAATCTACAAGTCAAACTCATAGAAGCAGAGAGTAAAAGAGTGATTGACAAGGGATGAGGCATGGAGGAAACAGAGGGGATGTTGGTCAAACTGCATAAACTTTCAGTTCTATGATGAATATGTTTGGTGGATCTAATGTACAGCATGGTGACTATATTTAATATTGTATTGTTTATCGGAAATTTGGTAAGAGAGCAAATTTTAAATGTTCTCGCCACACACAAAAAACACACAAAAATAGTAATGATTGGTGATAATTGATGTGCTAATTAAACATTTTTAAAATTAAGATATAATTGACAAAAATTACGTATGCTTACAGTATACAATGTGATGTTTTCATATAGCTATACTTGTGGAATGATTAAATCAAATCAATTAATTGCTAAGAGAGTAGATTTGAAAAGTGTTCGTTATTTGTTCACAGCAATCATTACATAATATATGCATATATCAAATCATCACTTTATACACCTTGAATATGTAAAATTTTCATTTGTCAATCAAATATTTTAAAATAAAAATAAAAGTCTGTGAATTTAAAAAAAATAAGCAGGAAATGGTTGGAGTTACTGTCTAGGAAAGAGTGACTTGACAACTGGATACACATATATAAAAAATAATATAGAAAATAATTCCTGAAAGGTTAACTAATTGCTCAAAGCAAAACTTTAAAGACTATAGAAGAAAATATGTTTATGATATCAGGTTAGGAATTGATTTCTTAAATCAGGCATAAAATGCACAAAACATAAGAGAAAATATTATAAAATTTTACTACTTTATATTTAAAGCATTTGCATGAAAAAGACACCATAAAGAAAGGGGTTAAGACATGCTGTGGACTGGAAGCACACTCAGTAAAGGATTCGTATTCAGAATACTTAAGAGTCCTAAAAACAATATGAAATATACCAAGTTACAGTAGGAAATAATAGGCAACAGGCTTGAATAGGCAAGTCACTGAAGAGAAAGCTGGTATGGATAATAAACAAAAGAAAAGATATTCAACTAAATTAAAACAAAATTCAATTTACCATCCTTCATCTTGGAGTAAGTACAAAGCCTGTCAATTTTAAGTGTCAGAGAGGAAATGAAAAAAACTAGTCTTACCATTTGGAAAAAAAAATTATTCCATTGGTAGAAAAGCTGAAAATTCTTACACTTCTGACTCAGTAATTCCACTTCTAGATTTTACCCATGAGAAACTCTAGGATACGTGTTGAAGAAGATATTCACAATGATGTATATAGCCATACAGAAACCTTAAAAATGGATAAGTAGTTGTACCATTTTCTTATAAAAAAGTTCTGTACAACAGTTAAAATGAATGTATGCACCTAGAATAAAAAAAAACCTATAATGTGAATAAAGCAAGTTGCTATAAGATATATGGCATATCACACAGTATAGGTAAATTAACACATAACATAGTACATGCTATGTAGTAATAGTATAAATGCTGAATTAAAGTATCCACTTTAGAATAGTGGTTATATTTTCAGTGAGAGGGGGAAAATGAGATTTTTAGATGGGGTCAAACAGAGTTTAAAGTGTATCTGTGACACTTATTTCTTCAAAAAATTTGGAGCAAATAGGACCTAATGTTCCACTTGTACGATTTAGATGATGAGTTTTTGTCATTTCATCCTATTTGTCTTCCTGATTTTTAACAACTTCATAACAAGAAATTTTTAATTTAACATAAAAATTTCACAGGCTTAGTGACAACTGGGTCGCGAGTGTGGCCATGAATTTGGGTGGCTAAGGTGCCTGCCACAGGGAAGGCAGGGCATAGGACGTCGCTTGTGAAGAGATTGACAATAAGCAAAAGCTTATTCACACTGGGAAGAGGGAGCCAGGGGCCATATGTCATGCTAAGAGAGAGAGAGAAAAAAAGATTCATATTAAAGGAAGCAAAATAGTAAATGGATACATGTAGGGATTGTCTTTAACACTGCTTTACTAATATTATTTAATTGCCAAATGCTACTCATCTCAGCTCATTCATTTTGTGTCCACCTGCTCTTTGACCTGATGGTGATTTCCACTCTCTAAGCCTCTGTGTTGTATCCCAGCCCAGTTCTAGCACGTTCCTCCCTCCATGGTCATGCACCCTTCCAATAAACCTCAACCCTAAGACAACCGTATTTTCACTTCCTCTTTCTGGGAAGCCAAGAAGTCGTGAAGAAATAGCACAAGGCAGGAGCTATAATTCATGATGCTGGATTTCATCTGGACCCTCAGCAATTTTCAGTGGGTCCTTCTCTCCCGTTACTTGTGGCAGTCCATCAAAACCTTTGCCACTCTTCAGAAACTCACCACGACACTCTACCTTACAGCTCTCCTGGAAACCTGGGTGTCACTTCCATCTTCACTGAGAAATTTAAGCCCATAGGGAATATGTCCTCAGTATCCTCCCTTGCACATCATTTTCATATACCCACCTCCTTTTTGTTCTTTTTCTCTCAAGATGTAGAAGAAAGATGTACCTGGTCCAATATGCTCTCACCCAATTTTATTCTGTCTTCTCAGCTATATTGTTCCATCAATTCTTTCAACTGCAGTATATTTTTTCCACAATATCTGCCTCAACACCAGCTCTTTCCCATCAACTGACAAACACATCATGGCCTATTTAGTGATTCATTGAATCTTTCTCCATTTTGTAACCCCTTCCAGCTACCATTCCATTTCTTATCTATCTTCCTTTCTCAGCCAGACTTCTTTATAGAGACGTCTGCTTGCCGGACCCAAAGTTGTATTTATTATGTGCAAATATGATTGTATCTATCTCTTTAAAATCACTCTCTCTGTATCCATCACCTAACACATGATGTCCAAGCTCTTTATCATGGAGAAAACCTCAAAGACAAAGAGTTCAGACAGTGGAGGGTCGCTTCAGGCAAAAATGTGTTATGTATCGGTATCAGGAGCTGAGGATACAAGCAGGGAGAAACCAGGCTGGAAGGAAGTTTGGGTTTATATTGTGGAGGATTTTGTACCAACTCAACAACTTTGTTCTGCATTCGTCAGGTACTAAGAATTATTAAACAGTATGACAGACGTGGGTTGCGCTAACACTTGCTGACAACAGACATAAGTGTGACCTTTTGTATAATGTAAACCTAGATATGTGGGCACATAAATTAGATGACTGATCAATGGGGTAACAATTTTAATGACAAACTGGTACAAGGACAATCACGAGGTGATAAAATAAAAAAGAGTTAAAAACTTTAAGTAGCACCAGAAAACACCTGGTTGCTACAATCAAAGAGGAAACTAGAGAAACCTGGAACCAGAGGAGAGAGGTTTCTGAGCAAGGGTATGTAGGATAGAGATTCACAGTAGTGGGTTCTAGGAGGTTGTCGGGGGAAAAGATAATTTCTGCTAAAAACTTGGAGAAAGAGGTCAGAAGACCCCAACACTCCCAGGAAGAGGAGCCAGGAGCTGAAGCAACATGAAGACTAGAGGCAAATTAAGAGCTACCTGGACCACTGGATTACTTTTCCTGGAAAGTGTTTGTGCTCTGATGTATCTGTCACACGAGTGTGATGGTGCTGATAATTTCAGGAACAGCAGAGGCCAAATACTTGCCCTTGGCATCAGAGACAGCAGCTAAGGAAAAGAGGTGTTTCCTGAATGCTCTGAGGCTTCCTGATGGTTAAGCCCATCTGTGCTTTGACAAGGAAATAACAATATCCTGAGGGGGCCCATTAGCATACACCATCGAATGTGGGAGTGGAAGATGTATTTGTAGTTCCTCTCCTCTCCAAGACAGTGTAGCTGTGAAAGTGCACATTTACACACATGTGCATACACACCTACCTATTCACATACAACACACACACAATCAAACTTCAGAATGTGGGAACCTTAGGACTGGATAAATAAATCAGAACAACCCCTTGCTGATCCTATTCTCATGGACAAGAGCCCAATAAAAAGCATTATCAGAAGGGGAGGGTCCTCTCTGCCTCTGCCTCTTTTTCTCTCTCTACCTTTTTGCCATCTGATCTTGAGAATTTGGGTACTGGAGTCAGGACAATGTGTGAGTCCAGATTTTTGCCACTAGCTTTCTGTGTGACTTTAGTCAACTCAGTTCACCATTTTTCCATCTGATAAATGGCACAATAATTCTACTTACCTCTTGGGGGTTTTGTGAGATCGAAAGAGATAGTGCATGTAGGGCAGTTGCTGGCTGTCTATTCCTTCATGTCATTGTCATACAGAATTTCTTCTCCAATGTCCATAGCTCCTGGATGCTGTCAAAAAGAGTGCTGGCCCTTGGCATTCACTCCTCTTCCACAAACGGGAAGTTTACAGCCAACTGGTCTAGAACCTGCTAGCATTCCTTTTTGGAGGCAGGCCTGCTGGAGGGCAGGTTCCTGGTCTCTGTTCCTGAGGTGGGGGAAACAGGACTGGCAAGGGTTGGAAAGAAGAGCCCCGACTCCCAACTGTGGAGCAGAAGGGGTGAAGAAGCTGTCCTGGGTGGAGGTTGAGGATGAGGAGTCTAGTTTCTTCTCACCGAAGCAGGTGGGACATAGCACAGAGGAAACTGGGACTTATGCAGCAGGTTATAAAGTGTCCTGAAACATGACTCCCCCAGGTCCTCATTCAGGCCAAAGTCAGAGTAATGGTTGAGACTAGACGCACTCCTTCACCTGTGTCCTGAGGGGACACAGTGGCTCTCAGGCAATATTTCCCAGAAGGAAGGATGAGTTAGAGCTTCCTGGTCCAAGAGTGGGCTGACCCTCCTTGCTGGAAGGTGGGCCCCTCTCCCCTGCTATCCATCACAAACTTGAGAGCACCCCTTGGTATGTGCAAGAACTATGGGACAATTGTGCTCCTGGTCTTTCTTCAAGTCCGCACTGAAAGTTTTCAGGTGTTGTGCATGGCAAAGGAAAAGAATTATATTTCATCTTTTTCTCTAGGATTTGATGTGAGGAGGGTCAAGGTGGGATTCATACTTTCATCTAGCATGCTGTTAATAGGTGCCCTAATTTTTTAGGTCCTTAGAGATGAAAAGGGTATAGATGTTCTCTAGTCCACTTTATGTATGTGTCTCTTTTACAAAAGCTCTGATTAGTGGTCATGATTCTATACGATTTAGCACCTCCTGTGCTAAAAAGGTCACTATCTTCTGCAGAGGACTATGATAAAGACTGTGAGCTCTGGCTGGGCTCAAATCCTGGCTCTGCTACTTACTGGCTATAACTGACCTTGAACAGCTATTTAATTTACTTACTCATTTGTAAAATGGGAATAATAATAACAACAGCATCCTCATAAAGTTGTTATGAGCATCAAGCGGATTAATATCTGAAAAGTCCATAATCCCAAGCCTGGCCCATAGTTAGCACTTATTAAATGTTAACTGTTATTATACTAACAAACACTAGTCATATCATTGTTGAACAAGTCGTTCAAATCTTCTACCAGGCTCTGCACATGGTGAATGTGGAAACATTTGTTCAATTACACTTTCCTCTAGATGTGTTTCAGGTCACACCATCCTACTTGTTCCGTTCTTACTTGCTCTGTGTTTGAATCATGCTCCAGTGTCCAGAACGTGGAGTACCCAGACATGATACAGTGACATCCCACGATACATATTTTCTTTCTTTCTTTTTTTTTTTCTTGAGACAGAGTCTCGCTCTGTCGCCCAGGCTAGAGTGCCATAGCGTCAGCCTAGCTCACAGCAACCTCAAACTTCTGGGCTCAAACGATTCTCTTGCTTCAGCCTCCGAAGTAGCTGGGACTACAGGCATGTACCACCACACCAGGCTAATTTTTACTATTTTTATTAGAGACAGGGTCTCACTCTTTCTTAGCTCAAGTGATCTTCCTGCCTTGGCCTCCCAGTGTGCTAGGATTACAGGCGTGAGCCACTGCGCCTGGTCAAATGATAAATATTTTCTTCCTAGTAATCACATTTACCCATTAGTGTCCTCAGAATCTGTTATTACTTCCTTGTTTTATTTACTGGGTACCCATTAGAGGGAAGGAATTGTGCAATGGCATAGAAGAGATCAATAAGAAAGTGATGTTTTACCCTTCACATATTTGCAAATATTTTCTGTGGAAATGACTACAGCTTTCATTAGTTTATAAAAGGAATCTTAACCACCCACTCTTCCCCTAAACTCAATCTTCAAAGGGAAGAACACAGTTGGAGAACTCATAATGCCAGATTTTAAGAATTAATATAAAGATTTATTAATTAAAATAGTGTGATATTAATTAAAACAGTGTAGTATTAATTAAAAGACTGTGGACAAGTAGAACAAGAGTCCAGAAATTGATCCCCCCTACTCAGTATGTTGATTTAACAACAAAACTTTCATGACAATTCAGAGGAGGAAAAAAATGTATAGGAACACTCATACACTGTTGGTGGGACTGCAAACTAGTACAACCTCTGTGGAAAGCAATATGGAGATACCTCAAAAAGACACGAGTAGATCTACCATTTGATCCAGCAATCCCAGTACTGTGCACCTACCCAAAGGAAAAAAAGACATTCTATAAAAAAGACATCCACACTTGAATGTTTATAGCAGCACAATTCACAGTTGCAAAGATGTGGAAACTACAAAGTTCCCATCAATTCATGAGTAGATTAATAAAATGTGGTATACGTATACCACGGAGTTCTACTCATCCACAAAAACAATGGTGATCTAGCACCTCTTGTATTATCCTGGATAGAGCTGGAGCCCATTCTACTAAGTGGAGTATCCCAAGAATGGAAAAACAAGTACCACATGTACTCACCATCATATTGGCATTAACTGATCAACACTTAAGTGCGCATATAGTAGTAACATTCATCGGGCGTCAGGCAGATGGGAGGGGGGATTAGGGGATGGGTATATTCACACCTAATGGGTGCGGTGTGGGGCATGGATACACTTGAAGCTCTGACTAGGGTGGGGCAAAGGCAATAAATGTAACCTAAACCTTTGTACCACTGTAATATACTGAAATAAAGAAAAATTTAAAAAAGAAAAAAATGTGTTTTCAAATAATTGAATATCTGTATGGAGAAAAACGACTTGATCTATACATTGTGCTACACACAAAAATTAATTTGAGATGGATGATAGAGCTAAATATGAAAGGTAAAATATAATACTTCTAGAAGAAAACATGAGATAATATCTTCATGGCCTTGGGGTATATACAAAGATTATTTTTCTCCACCACTCTGGGATAGGTCGCTGGTGCCTTATTTAGTTCTTTTGGTGAGATCATGTTTTCCTGGATGTTCTTGATGTTTGTTGGTGTCTGGACATTGAAGAGTTAGGTATTTATTCTAATCTTCACCCTCTGGGCTTGTTTGTACCATTCTTAGGAACTGAATACTGTGATCTAAGTCTTTGGTCACTGCAGCCATATCAGCACTAGGGGGAGCTCCGAGCGCAGTAACGCCATGACTCTTGCAGACTCCCTGTGGTATTGCCTTAGTGGGCCTGGGTAAGAAAGGGGAGAATTCTCACTGTCCCCCAAATAAAAGGAGCCTCATTCTCCATGCTGGGCTGCCTGGAGTTGGGGGAGGCGTGAGGCAAGCCCTTCCCCACAGCCACCACAGCTGGGACTGCGCTGGCTCACACCAGACCACAGTAGCCTGGCTACTGCTGGCGTTTATTCAAGGCCCAAGTGCTCTTCAGTCAGCAGGTGGTGAATCCTGCTGGAACTGGGTCCTTCCCTTCCAGACAGCAGGTTCCCTTCTGGCCCAGGGTGAGTCTAGCAAGGCTATCCAGGAGCTAAGGCCTGGAGTCAGAGGCTTCAGGCATCTGCCTGCTACTTTATTTTATTGTGGCTGAGCTGGTACCCAAGCTGTAAGACAAAGTCCTCTGTGTGCTTCCCTTTCCTTTCCCCACGCAGAAGGAGTTTCTCCCTGAGCTGTACTGTCTGAATTTGGGGCAGGGGTGATGCAGACACTCCCTGGGCCACCACAGTGGGTGTTCCACCTCTGCTACCCCAAGTCCACAGGCTCTAAGCCCAGTGCAGCACCCAGACTTGCCCAAGGAATACAGTCTTTGAGGCCTGCCTTTCAAATTTATTCGGGGCCCCAGTCCACTTTGATCAGCTGGTGGTGGAACTATTAATAGCTGGAACTCAGGTTCCTACCACTGGGGCAAAGGATTCCCTTCTGGGGCTGGTCTAAATGCTCCTTTCTTGGGCACCAGCAGAATTCTGCCCTGTGTTGTGTTCCCCTGTGACAGGGTGGCCTTGAGTCCCAATGCAAAGTCCCACAGTCCTTCGCTTTCCTTTCCCCAAGCACACAGATTCTGTCCCTACCCAGCGCTGGCGTGACACTGCCAGGAGATGGCGGAACAGTTGTGTAGACAATGCAAACTGCCTTTCCTACCTTCTTCAGTGCCTCTTTCCTTATTATGATGTTAAAACTAGGTACTGATTGCTCACCTGATGTTTGGTTCTTATGAAGGTGTTTTCTTGTGTGGCCAGTTGTTCAATTTGGTATTCCTGCAGGGGGACAACTGCTGGAGGGCTCTATTTGGCCACCTTGATCCATGTCTTGACTCTGCAGAGATTTTTAAACAGAACATAGATGCACACACACAGTAATAATAGCAAATGACATATTGTAACTTATCAAAATTCAGAACTGTATTCATCAAAATTCATGATAAGGAGAGTTAAAGGACAAGCTACAAAAGAGATCATCAGAATACATCCATAAAGCAAGGACCTCGGAGGCCCAGAAGATGGCGGATGAGAAACACCACCAGACAGAGTGTCTCTGAAGAAAAGACAGATTCTAGAAGAAATTAGAAGAAAGAAGCAAGAAGACGAGCCTACATTGGATGAGGGTCGGCAGAAGGAGTACCTGAGACCACGGGAGACTCCACGGGAGGAGGTCGCGGAGGAGAACTGGAAGCTGGGACCCCTGGAGCAGCCCGGAGACCAGCGGGAAGGGTAGGTGGATCTGCCGTTTCCCCTCCCCTGCATCCCGGACTGCTGGTGGGCTCCCCAGCAAGCGGAGGGACCTGCGGACACCAGCCCAGCGACAACTGCCGCCAGTGAGTGGTAAGCCAGTAGCGGACGCGGCACCAGGCTCCCAACTCCCTCTGGGCACCGCTGTGTGTACAGACCCGAGCCGCGCGGCAGACGCCATATTGCCTCCTCCTCCCCTCCCCCGATCCTACCCGCAGCGGCCTAGAGAGAAAGACAATATAGCCACCAGCCGGAGGCACCTCCAGGGAATGGGACCTTCCCTTTTGGGACTCTACAACAGCTGACTAAAGGGAACTCAGACTGTGAGCTCTCTGCCCGCCAGCCCTCCCAGGTGCTGCTGGCACGGTGATCCCAGGAGAACGGGGCAGAGCCTAAGGTTGAGAGACATAGACCCGGATTGGGCTCCCTGTGGGTGAATTGGGACAGGCACGCGTCTCCCTGGGGGGGACAAAGTTTGAACTCTGGGACCCAGAGGTCAGACCTGCAGACCACATCCCGTGCACCGAGGCCTCGCATTGCCCGGGGCACAGAAGGGATATACGTGAACAGCCTGCTGAGGTGTGTGTGCCTTCAGGGGCAGATCAGCGTCCTAGAGGGCAACCCTCCCCCCAAAGGGAGGCCGTGCGCCCAGCCCAGGTGGCAGGGAACCTCCCCGCCGGCATCACAGCCAGGGGAGGCCAGGTGGCGTGTGGTCTGGCCTGCTGACAGAGGCCCAGGAGTAGCTGCGGAGTTGGGGACGGTGGAAAGAGGCCAGGCCCACTCCAGACTGCAGGTCTCAGACAGCCCCACCCCCACACGCAGACTCTCTGACTGAGCGGGGCCATTCCAGACCCTCCCTGTCA
>VSMD01132455.1:0-14384 GCA_008750895.1 Mirza zaza | reverse complement strand
TTAGAGCTGGAACCCATACTACTAAGTGAAGTATCCCAAGAATGGAAAAACAAGCACTACATATATTCACCAGCAAACTGGTATTAACTGAGCAGCACCTAAGTGGACACATAGGTACTACAGTAATAGGGTATTGGGCAGGGGGGAGGGGGGAGGGGGATGGGTATATACATACATAATGAGTGAGATGTGCACCATCTGGGGGATGGTCATGCTGGAAACTCAGACTTGTGGGGGGAGGGGGGAAGGGCATTTATTGAAACCTTAAAATCTGTACCCCCATAATATGCTGAAATTAAAAAAAAAAGAAAAGATAAACATTTAAGATGATGCATAATACCAATTACCCTGATCTGATCTTTACACATCATATGAATATATCAAATTACCACATGTACCCCGAAAATATGTGCAGCTATTATGTATCAATAAAAATAATAATTTTAAAAAAAAGAATATGCCCAAAGGTTAAACTCTCCCCCCATGCCGTCCTCTCCCTTGGGGCCTGTGTACTTTATCACTGGCCTGCCTGTCAGTCTCCCTGAATTGACTCTTTTCTTAGCCAACCCATAATGTGTTATTAATTTATGTCTATCACAATCACTGGCACATATCAGGCACTCAATAAATGAGATAATGAATGAACGAACACACCACTCTTCATAGATGTGGTTTTCAGTCTCTTGCTTTCCGTTGGTTGTAGCCCACTGGAATTTGTGTAATCTCCATATAAAAATGTGGTGCTGAGAATTAAACACAATATTTCAAAGGTAGTTCAACCAGTGGTATATACCTTATCCTTTGAGTCAACATTTAGAGCCACAGCACAAGACTGACTTGCATTTAACTTTCTGAAAAATTAAGTGCCAGGTTTTCTTTGGCTTGGTTTGGTTTGGGGGTTTGGGGGTTTGCATGGTTTTGAGGTTTGGGTTTTATTATTTGTTTTGTATTTTTGGCAGTGAAATTATGTATTGCCATTTTTTCACTCTGTTCATTTGCCTTCTTTTTCTCTTTTTAAGTTCAATACACTCATTTTACCTCATCAGTAAACCTTATTATTTTAGACTCATAATTCTGTCTTGACAACATCTTTTTAGCTTGTGAATCTGTCATTCAGTAAGTTATTGCTAATTTCAGTTTAAGATTTGCATATTAGGTAAGCATATTTTATCTATGTATGTGTGTATCTCTAAGTTGCCACGAACAAAAAAAACAGAACAAACTTGAATGAAGCATGCCACTAAATAATTGTCTTCAGATTAACTAATCCACTAATCCTCATTCTTGGGGTGAAATTCTTTAATTTGGGGTTATAGCTCACTCTCAGGATTCTTAATGAGGTATCCTAAAAAATCCTATAAGATGATTTTCCTGCATCATTTAACTTACCTAAGCCTATTAATACTATCAAATAATACATCCGAGGTTAGTTGAACATGACTTGTTTCTGCTGAACCCATGCACCGTTCCACGTGTTCATTACCCTGCTTAACCTCCAGAAGTGTTTATCCATGAACATCAAGTTTATCAGTTGATACTTTCAGGACCCACATTATTCTACTTTCTAAAAAGTAGCACATTTTCCATCTTTTGGCACCTGTCTCCCTAGATTGCCAAGTGTGTACCGATGCCTTCTTCAAGAAATCTCAGTGTCATGGGATGTGGTTCCCCTTGGCCAAAAGCTTTAAACTCCTTTAACACAGAGGTTCTCTGTATCTTCAGTTCCCTCTTTCCCAGCATTTTCCTCCTCGTTCCAGTTTCAAAACCAATTACCTTGATAGAAAAGAAAAATCAGGAGAAAAATCGGAACTGTATGGTTGTGCATTCTTTTGGTCATCAGATCAACAGGACACCATCCGCCCCAGGCATTTGACTGATCTGACCACAGCATCCTTGCTCCAGGCAAAGCTGAACAGACTATTAGAGTGTGTGTCTGGATTAACTAAACATTTTGGACCAGGCTAGAGCAGCTGTCTATTGTTGGCCTGTGCTATAACCTTAGAATTGTTCTATGTCCTTCTGAGTTTCAGCTTTTCTGACACTAGATTTGCAGTTTCTCCTCATTGTTTTCTTTCCATCCTGGGTTAATGAACCCTTCTTCCATATTTTGTCCTGTCCTTTCAAAGAGAAGATTCATTTTACCCTCCCTTCCAGTTCTGTCCATCTATATTTCGAAGAATTCAGCATGTTTCATTCACACTTTTGCTAAACCTAAAGTGGTAAATTCCCGATCATTGATCAGGCACCCTCCTCCACCCGACTTCCCAGCTGCTGCATTTCACTTCACTATTAGCACAGGCTGGAAATCTGCTCTTACACAAGCTCTGCAGAATTTCTCACCCTGCTCAGGCAGGTCCCTGACCTGGGAATCTGGACAAAAATCATGTTCTAAACAACTTGTTCTAGGTCATTATTCTTCATATAAACTTAGAGCCCCTCCTTGACCCTAAACTGTGCCACATATCCTATAAGCTCCTTGCATCTTCACTGCTACAAAGCATTGTATACACTTGACCTTGAGACAAAGAAGTACAAATTTATAATGATGTTCACAATACAGCAAAAGGAGTTTTCTTAACCCCCCAAAGAAAGCTAATGTACAGATTTTTCCTTGTTTCCCAGATGTTGTTTAGGGCCACCCAGGCCCATAGACAAGGATAAAGTAGGATAAACTAAGCTCAAGACTTCATAACTTCTCCAGAGGAAATTCCAATGTCCTTCCCTGATAACTGCAAATTCTCAGTGGGTATATGTTTCATAGCAACCTCTGGCTCCAAGTTTTTACTTCCATTGTGTGCAATTTATTAGTGAAGTGGTAATCATTTCATCAATATGCACCATGGTTAACTTTTCTTATTTTCACTGAAAACAAAAACATATTCCCATAAAATATTTATGTGAGGCACCTGTAGCTTTCTTGCTTCTAGCCTCAAGATAAAGCCACCTGAGAAGACAGGGAAAGCAATCCAGAGCCTGAGGTACTGTCCCCAGGACCTGCCTTGCCTCTGGACCCCTTACTAGGTGAGAGATTATGTCTTCTCACGATATAGATCAATTCAGCTATCATTGGAATGGTTATACTCTTCAACTCCTTGCTATCTCCACTGCAAGCTTCTCATATCCCATGTGTTGTCCCGGTCTGTAACACAGGCACAATAAAAAATTTTAGGTTTATCATTCCAATATATAATATGACACCAAATGTTCAGAACTGGAAGTTAGGACTGATATTTATCTGCCCATTTACAGATTATCTCTTTCAGTTCAACTGCTTCTATAAATGACTGATCACGTTCATTATGTTCTGGTTGTTTTTTTTTTGTTTTCGTATTTTTTCCCTAACTTCCTTCTCAGAAAGTAACTTTAACTTCGATCTTGAAGGTACCATGCAGTTACCTCCATTTACCACCCACAAGGGGCTGAACTAAATGTTCCTTAAGGTCCTTTCCAGCAGTAAAATTTATGACTCTATATAAGAACCAGTTTCACTATCTGCCAGAGATTACACATAAATGCTTTTCTTTTATCTGCGTTTATGTCAGGTGGGGCATCCTCTAAATCTAAAAGCAAAGCTATTTTATTTAGGATCCTTTTAGAACAAATAGAACAAAAACAAAACAAGTAGCTAGAATATGAGTTTTGGTTTGGGGGGGGGTTGTTCTTTTTTTGCTGTAAAAACAATGAAGTGGAATATTTATGCCCTTGAATATATAATTTTTACTGTTGGGAAAATTATTTGATATTATTTATTTCATTAAAAATTAGATTCTAATAAATTTGGAGCAATACACGTGACAGTTAAGATCAAGAGTGAAATAAGGAAATGTCAAGTGAGATAGATCTTGGTTAGTACATCTAACTCTAAAATCTTGTATCTTTTATTGGGCCTGAATCCCACTGGTAAAAATCAATCAATAATGCAACACCTGGTCCTGCATTGAAGGAAATTTGGAAATATCTTGTTCCACACCTAGAAAAACCTTGCAGCTGCAGAAGAGAGCAGCGCTGTGCATGTTCTTTTAAGTATATGGCTCTTTTAGGTAAAGGGAGAGAAAAAGCTCGGATGGTGTGTGTCTCTCCCTTGTTTCTGTCAGCAAGACAGAGGCTGCTGGACCGTTGAGGCTGATGCCGCCTGACAGGGGCAGCGTATTGCTCTCTGGATGCGATGATACGATTCAGAAGAACCTCTGCAGCCCTCATTATCTGCCGCTGCACTCGCTTGGTGCTGCCTCTGCTCCCTTCAGAATGAGGGGGGATTATTAAATATAATTCTACTAATTATGGCTTGGTACGGAAGTTGGATGGGTCCAGAATCAGTGCCCCAAAGGAAGAACAACATGAGGTAAAGATTGGAGGGCTTTTACGGTGGTGCTTGAAGATAATTATAGGTCCAGAAACCAATTCCAGAGAGAAAACAATTCAGCCAAGCCCAGACTGTTTTTATAATACAGCATAGCTCCCTTTTAATGTGAGACATTAACTGATTTTCCCTAAGGGGGGAAATGTTTGCAATGTCGGTCTCCTGGACGAAGAGTCTCCAGCTTAGGGCACCAAGCGGCAAGTGGGAACTCAGAAGCCCCAAGTGCCTGTTGCAATTTCCCCTCCTTTGCCAAGGCAGCCAGGATGCAGCATAACTTACCTTGCCCCAGGTTCTCCAGTGAGCAAACAGACAGTAAAAATATCAGACCCTTCAGTGTACACTGCATTTCACAAAGATGATGTTACCTGTAACTTGATTCACAATATAATAACATAGAACCAAGAGAAGATACTGTGAATAATGACCCTGACTCATCATTACGTATCAGAACATGCAATGTGCAATCAGTTAATATCAAAGAATTTAGTCTTTCTCTTTAAAATATTACGACCCAGAATAATTTCTCTAATAAGCATACTGAAGCAGAATCACTTTAATTCTACAAAAAGGATTCCAAGTGCCTTTTAGATGGCCTTTTAAATGGGGTGGAAATGGGCAATAAAGTCCCCAAGAGAGCATTTGCCATTGGTTGGCAATGACAGACTCTAGGTTTTTATTTTGCAATCTAAGGTTTCTCTGACTCTCCTGGATGCAGAGAAATATTCCTGGTTACAGGTAGCCATTATTTGGATGCCTGCTTGTAAAATACACATTCTAAAGATAGCTCTGAAGCAGTCATTCAAATCTGTGGCTACATGACAGAAGAACATGAATCTAAGCAGAAGAGTATATATATGAGGGACACAATAATTCAGTGTTTCTGTAAATGTGGGACATATACTCATGGTAACTTTAACTGGTCCAGAAGATGGTTTTCAGTATCTAAAACATAAACTGAAATACCAATTAATTGCTATTTGAGAAAGTTATTCTTATTTCCATCCACCAACCTACCTTATTTAACTACAGAGTCACAGTTTGGTATTTCTCTTTAATGCATCCCTAAATTCTTGCTAATCTCTCATTTTATCAGAAAGATAGCAGGCATCAAGTGTCAGCCTATAATGTAGTAATTTTTGGTGTGTTCGTCACATGTACTTTCATAATGACTTTACATTTATGAAAGTTACAACTGTTTTTTCTGTATATGACAGTAGTATAAAGTTTCTCCCTGAAATAAATATAATTTCTTAGAAGTAAGTTCAATTTGGGGAAAAATTCTGTTAAATGAAAAATAATGCAGGTGGTATGTGAATTTGGCAAAAATAGTGAAAGCAGTAGATGAATGATTGAAGTTTAGGAAATGCCACAATACCTAGAGATTTCGAGCTGATTCTGCCACCTCAACACTAACGACATTGGGAGCAGAAAATTCTTCACTGTAGAGGCTGCCTGTGCATTATAGATGTTTGCCAGCATCCCTGGCTCTACCCAGTTGACACCAAAACACCCTCCTTCTCACATCATGACACCAAAAATGTCTCCATACATTTCCAAATATCTCCTGGGGAGTGGAATCACTCTGGTTAAAAAATCACTAATTTAGAGCGATATGATGCCTGAGTAATTGTTTTAGTCAGAAGGCAGATAGGGAATTGTGTTGGGCTTCATGGAAGTGACAATGTGAAGGATTCCAGGAGTGAAAGCCATCAATCAAAGTGAGATAATACACAAAGTCAGAAAATGTTGGGTAGATACACTTTAATAAAGAGATTTCCTTTGAGGGTTTCTCCAATCCATTGGTTCATTCAAATATATTAAGATCAGCCATACTCCTTCTAAGAAAGGATTCCAAATATGAATTCCAAAAAGGAGGTTGCTAAGGGTCTTTGCTTTTGCAATTCATTTCTTTATCCAATCAGACAGGAGAATGGTCTTGTGAACCTTCAGGTAAAAAAAAACACAAGATCTAGCTTGCCAATCTGGCATGCCTCAGTAGGCTGAACTGGCCTGGCTTTTTTATGAGGTGTTTGGCAGCCTGAGTATTTAATTTCATTCTTTTATTTTATGTTTTGGGTGCATATGCCCAGCGGCCTTTGGACAATTGCCTCTTTTTAATAAAGCTAATAAATGCCCATAGGAAATTTACCTATATCTAAACTGACATAACAAAGCTGATACATCAGAGGGGTCAGGCATGAGAGATTCTAGCAATTTATATAAACGGAGGAAGCTGGCATAAATTTGGACTGCCCAGAGTTATTACTCAGGCATTGGCAGTCTTCCAGGCTGTACATAATTTTAAATAAATTCTGATCTTGGTGATGTATACTTATTGATCAGGTTTTCAGAAAGTCATCACCATGTACTCTTTGACTACATATTGATCTGAAATCTCTACAGTTCCTGAGAGAGGTCTGGCATTACATTAGCTATTATCTGTACCACAATTTATCCTTCTATTTGAAACAAGACTGCGGATAAGTGACTCATTCTGTTCCACTTACCATGGAAAGAGTCGTAGATAGCTACTAGAAAACAGGATTCTCAGGTCCTGTGTCTCAATTCATCACTAATTTTCTTTGGTTATTTCATTTTTCAAACTCTCAGTTTCTCCTTAGTATTAAAAAAGTAAGTGGGGTCATTTATGGATAAGAAACTCTTGGGGGTTTTTTTCATTCCAAATTCCTGTTCTAAAAATATGCTGTCTTCTCATAAAAAGATTCTGCTACAGACCTATCTCCGTGTTTTGGGATTTCTTTCTCTTGTGGCAGTAAATGGGTAGTTGGTTTCAATAAAGCAATCTTAGTCTATTCTTTTGTCAAAAAAATGGGCCACATTTTGAAAATGGCTGGCTAGAGTTAAAGGATAAGCCAGGGGCCAGAGAAGAGCTTTTCCATGTGTAAAGCTAACCGACTTAAAGGGATGTATTTGCTCATTAATCCAACAAACATGTATTGACCGTGTACTCTCTAAAGAGGACTATACGAGGTGCTAAAATCACAACAGTCAATAGTAAACTGCTCCTACTCTCGTTTACCCCAGATACTAGGAAACTACTCAGCAGCCAGAAAGATCCTCACAGCACACATTTCCTACATGTGTGCAAATACGTGTACAAGACACATGACTATCATTTTGCACCACTTAGGATGTTACACTACTGCTAGCGCCATCTTTGGAACTGAGCTTCCACTGAGTGGAAAACTCAGCCTTTGTGGTGTAATGTGTACGTGACACCATCCCTTCCCTTGCCCATCTCTGAGAGGCAGGGGAGGCAGCATGGCCTTGCCAAGAGAGCGTCAGGATAAGTCTGAATTACCTTTCAAGGTCTTATGGAATGGGATTGGGAATGATGGCCCATTTTCACTCAGATTTTACATGCATATTGGGTGTTCTATAAGTTCATGCTTTACAACCTCATTTGGGCCCCAACTAGCTAGTACATGAAAATACTTCCGTTATTCTCAATTGATTCTCTTTTCTATCTTCCAGAATGAGTTTTTCTAGTTTTTTTCCTTTTTTTCACATTCCTAACCCTCCTGATTCTTCTTAGCCAAGAACTTTGCCCACTAATTCATTGAAATAATAATCAGAATCTTCACCTTCCAGCTCCTTCTCTTCAAGATGTTTCCATTCCTTTAGCCATCGTTCTTTCCTTCTTGTTTGACTCAGAGGAAACAGTGGCCTTGCTCCTTCCCACTTGCTCCAGCAGAGGCTGGACTCCGTACCACAATCCCAGAACTTCCTGGCTCACCCAGCACAATGTACCATCAGTCGATCATTTCTGTGTCTCTGTGGCAGCCTCTTCTCCTTTTCCTTGTTCTTGCCCTGTTTCTTTACAAAATGCAAGTAACCTGACAGCCCCACATTCCCATTTCTGGGAATATATCCTAGAGCAATCCTCACAGCAGTACACAGGCCCACAATCCAAACACCTTTTCCAGATTTTCTCCCCCAGACAGTCCTAGGGACCCAGACATTATCTCCAAGGTACTTAAATCTCCCTCATTTTATATTTGATGATATTTGTGTTCTTACATCCAACATGTAGTACTTTTTACTTTTTTAAGAAAAACAATAAGGATTTTTTTGAATGCCAACAACTTTTTTCTATGTCCAATTACTCCTCTGATGCTATGGATTCCACTTCTGAAGTGATGTTCACATCTAACCTTTCCCTGGGGCTGTAACCTTTCTCTCGCTCCTGCCCACATTCAGTACTTCCTCAGATATTCACAGATCAGTCACAGGATCTTGATTGAACTTCTTGGCTCTATTTCAGCACTTTACAGTTCTCCTTCCACAAAGCTTTCTCTTCTAAAACTTTAATTGGATCATGCCATTGTCAGGCTCAAACCCCTTCAGTGGCTACCCATTATCTACCAACTAAAGTAGGAGCTTCTTGTATGGTATGTAAAGGCTTGAGAATATGACCCCAACAAACTTTTCCAGCCTTTTCATCTCCATTCATCTCCCTCCATAAAATTTCACTGTAGCCATGCCAGACTTCTTCTTTGAATGTGAGCTTCTGTCCCTTCATTCTTTGTTAGAGCTTCTTCCTAGACCTGGGAAGTGCCCCTCCCCCTTCCATGTCTGACTAAAGCCAAACATTTCTCATCCAAACCACACCCACATATCTTGCAAAGCTTCAAGAATTAGCCATTCCTTCTTTTTATTTCAATGGTACCATCTGTCTCTGAGATTGTACTTAGCATGTAGCATAGCTACATATAGAACTTTACATTTCTCAAGATTATGAGTGCTTTGAAGCCATATGCTACTTCTATTCATGTTTGCATTGTTTCTACATATGCACTATGTGGCATAAACTAATTACTGAGTGAATGTTTATTCTGATGAGTTTAATAGAATCACTCATATCAGCGTTGAAGTTAGTATCTGATATGAACTTAATGTTATCTTCTATTTTGAATGCTTTCATTTTCAAACTTTACCTAAAATTATTACAACTAAAAGGCTTAAGTATGTTTTCAAGCTTTGTTTTAAATTTGAGGGCAAATGGAGCAGAACAGAATTTTGTTCACAAATTTGGCTCTTTGAAACTACATGTTTAACTATTATTGTTAATAGTTGCCTTTTATTGAGTATCTACTATAGGCCAGGCATGAGTTAGCATTTTGTATTCATTATATTATTTGATCTTCTAAAGAAACTTGTGAAGTAAATATGATTTTATCCTCATTCTGCATGTGTAGAAACTGATGCTCAGAGGAGTAATTAGTCCCAGGTCACACAGCCATGTGGACCTACCAGGCATTAAAGCCAAATTTGTCTGACAGTGGAACCAGTGTTCTCTCAACTCTATCCCACCATGTTCTCATGAACTGCTTTAAAAGGAGAATTATGAGGACTAAGTGAGGCCTCTGAGAAGGAAACTAGGTTAGAGCAGGGTGACGTTACAGGGTATGCCTTAGAATGTCCCAAGAAGAATAAGAAATATGGAGTAGGGCAGAAGGAGAATTATGGGACAGCAGGAATTTTGTGGTACAAGAAAGTCCTTGTAATGTGCGAGTTCGTGGTTTGGAGTACTTGGCGTGATGAAATCCAGCCCTTTCTATTATCCAATGTTCCCTTGTTTAAGCCCCACACACACCCCTCCCCCATTCCTTACTTTGATAAACCTTGAAACTGCCCTAAAAGTGGCAAGAAAGCCTCTGTTCATTTTTGTCATTTTTATCCTTGTATTAATGTGCACATCAAATTAGAGACTGGAAATACATGGATATAAAACTAGTGTAATTATTATGAGTCTTTCAAAGTAGCAACCACCTTTGTATATTTTTCCACCTTTGTTTGAAAAGTTTCTGTCCTATATAGGAGATTTCTTTAGACTATAGCACTCTTGAAATCACAAATAGACAAGGAAGAGATGTTTGGGAGCAAACATGTATAAAACATTTGGGAATACTTGCCCTGTGTTAATCGAGCTTTCATTTCAAATGGGGTTATTTTGTCATATGTAAGCCAAGAAGTGTTTATATTCTATTTCACAGAGCCTAGAAGCTCTGTATCCAAATCTATAGCAATTCCTTTATGTTTCTTTCGTTTAAATTTGTCCTCAGAAGTTCTTTGCTCCTTCTCCTTGAATGTGTCTCCCATAACCGAGTGGCTGTGGGGGAGGGCCTGAAAATTCAGGAAAGAAAAATGCCTCTGAACACTCAGCCAGATGCCAAATATGTCTACCCGAGGAGAATTACCCAACTTCTCCTTATTCATTTTCTGCCTTTATGGTCTTATATGTCTCATTAGATCATAAGCCCACAGGGAGAATTTGTGCTTTTTTTTTTTTTGATCTATTCAGCAAGTAGTATATTGCAAATGCTGAAAAAGATGCTTATCTTGAGAAATATGCAATGATGTAAAGTTATAATAGTCATGGAGAAGAAGAACTGACCTATTTCTTGTTAAAATTATCTGCAGTTTCACGTCAAAAAGAGATAAAAGTGTTTTATTCAAAATATTAACCTCTAGAAAACCTCCCAGGAAGGAGCCTTGGCTAAGAAAGGGAAAACTGGTTTCATCCTAATTCTTCCACTAACCCATCACATGCAATCGATCCTGTTACTTTACCTTTTTACATTTTTTTCATTGTCCATAAAATAAGCAGATTAGTCCCTTCCTACAGTCCTCAACAGGGATTTCTAAATATCAAGTGAGATTAACTATGTGAAAGTACGTTCAACAGCCTAAAACAATTATTGATTGCCGTGATGATTCTTATTGTTATGCAATTTGCTTTTCAGTGTTTTCCAGTTCACCACGGTGAAATAAGCACATGCATTTCCCTTTACTCCAAATCACACTGCACTAAGAATAATCAATATTTAACAGATACAAATCCACAAAGCACAAAGACAAAGAAACAGCAGGGGATGAGCAATATCAACACATATTTGGAAATGAAACACTGACCAAGGAAAAAGAGTCCTGAGAAAGCTGAGTGCCGCGTGCCTGGAGACACAAGTCAATTCAAATCCCAAACCATGAAAGGCTCAGGAACTATACACAGCAGTTATCTCAGGAGGATGAGCAAGGCTGGGGCTCAACTAAGAGTGAGAGTTGGAAGCCTCAGAAGCAGGATCAATTAGACCTCCTGTGGTGCCCTCCTTGGATGTCCGGAGAAGCTCCTCTTTCCTGGTAATGGGCAGGGTGTAGAGAAAGGAAGAGGTGCTGGTCAGAAATCAGGAGAGCTAAGCGAAGTTCTAAATATTGAACAGCAAAATGCCCTATACTGCTGCTGCACTCCAAAAGTTCCTGACTTGCTGACTGACATATACCATGAAAACAACCAGGAGACAAGCCCTGCCTATGTACTCCTCAATGATTTAGAAATATGGAGGTAAACATCAGGAGAACAGCTAAAAAAAAAAAAAAAAAATTAAAAGTGAATTCCCAGCAAGGCTAGAAACTCCTCTACTTAGTGTAAAGCCCTTGAAATACTACTTTGGAAAAAACTTAAATAATTTTTTTAAAGATTTATCTTTCAAACAAACCAGAGTATAGACTAATAGAAGGAGTTGATACATTCCCCAATTTTGATTTCATTAGCTAAACCAGATTAAATTCAACCAATGGGGAATATAATAAAATCTACATAAAATGGCACATTCAACAAAAGACATGCAGAGGGGATGCCGGCTCCCACCAAGCCTGCCGTCTGCCCCTGCCTCATCCCTGCCCTGGCCCTGTACTCCCACCCCTGTGCCATGTGCACACACCATGGAAGCCCAGGTTTGGGGCACCAAGAGGAAACAAAGATATTTTTTGTTGGATGTATCCAGGAAGGCTGCTCTATGTCAGTTAAATTCATCACATCTTCAAGAAATGTTAAATGACATGGGTCTAGAGCCCTGGCAAGATGGCTGACCAGAGATACCAGCTGTCAGAGCATCTCAGGAAGAAGGAGGAGTTTTAGATGAAAGAGAAAAAATGAACAGACACACAAACATAGATCAGATGTGAGTCTGAGGGAAGGGTGCCAGAGCCTTCAGGAGACTCCTTGGGAAGAAGTTGCTGTGCAGAATAAGAACAAGCGAGGAATCAGCAAAGATTAACGCCTCCCCAGAGGCTTGGAGTCCAGCAAGAAGGGAGGGCTTCAACTCCCCAGATCTCATCCTGCTCATTCCCACACAGACATTTCCCAACTCCAGCCCTGACTGCAGGAGCCACAGGGATCCGGCGGGTGGGTCCCAGGTGATCTGCCAGACTTCAGAGCCTGAACATTCTGGGCAGACTGCCTCCCAGAGAGCGGGTCAGAAATGACCAGAGTGCTAGCATTCCTCCATACAGACTGTCCCTCCTTTTCCCCTCCCCCACCTGCAACTGCTGGGAGAGACAATTGAACCACCACACAGAGGCTTCCACAGTGAGTGGGGCTCAGGCATTTCCTCTTGGGGTCCTGCAGTGGAGAGCTCCCACTGACTCTCCTACAAGTAGCTCCCCCTAGTGGCCAGAAAGGCAGCATCTGAGGCTTTGCAAAGCATTCATTCTCTCACAACCTAGCCACAAACTGCCTTGCTCCTCCTTCCACCTCAGTGGTAGTAGAGATCAAGAATCCCCCTGGGAGCTACAGGGTCCCTCCTAAAGGTTGCAGTACTCAAGTACTCCACCTGGGGGACCAGAGTCTACCACAGGCACAAAATAACATCTGGGCACCTGGCTCTATCACAGGAACATCAAACAATGACAGAGAGAACAATGATATAGCTCATCATTGCATCTTCTGACTCAAGTAAATAGAGTGTGGCTGATTCACATTCACAAGCATCACCCACTATCACTGAGAGTAGGCTCAGGGACCTAACTCACTACACCCTGTTGGGAAGAGGTGAAGATAGCAGGTCAGAGGTAACCTGAGAAGTATATCAAACCTGCTAGAACACCCCATAGGCAACTCAGGACCAGCACTCCTCTCCCTGGTATGCTCAGGGATCAATCTTCGGGAACCCAGAGATGGGTTCATAAGCCAGGCCTAGCACCCCCAGGTCTGAACTGAGAGGCTAGATGAGAAGGAATTAGTGAAAGAACTCTGAAAATATGAAAAATCAGAGCAAAAGACACTCCCCAAAAGAAAAGATAACTCCTTACCAATGGATACCAATAGAAACAAAAAGATTGAAATGACAGATGAATAATTCCAAATATGGATTATAAGGAAACTCAATGAAATACAAGAGACAATAGAAACCCAACACAAAGAAAGCACAAAAATAATGCAGGAAATGAATGAAAAATTTACTAAGGAAATTGAATTATTTAAAAAATCAAACAGAACTTCTGAAAATGAAAAATTCATTCAAGGAAATACAAAACACAGTGGAAAGCCTTAAGAATAGGATAGATCAGGCAGAAGAAAGAATCTCAGTGCTTAAAGACAAAACCTTTGAGTTCAGTCAGTCAAAGAGAAAGATTTGAGAAACAAGAGGAACTAACAAAGCCTGCAAGAAATATAAGATTATGTAAAGAAGCCTAACATAACAATCATAAGCATACCTGCGGGCAAAGAAAATTCACAAAGATTGGAAAATCATGCTCCTAGATTGGCAGAATCAACATTAATAAAATGTCTATACTACCCAAAGTGATTCACAGATTCAATGCAATCCCCATTAGAATACCAATTCCAGTTTTCACAAACCTAGAAAAAATAATTCTACGCTTTGTATGGAACCAGAAAAGACCCTAAATAACCAAAGCAACCTTAGGCAAAAAGAACAAATCAGCGGTGTGGGGCAGGTGGGAGTGGGGAGAAGGGGATGGGTAGATTCACACCTAATGGGTACAATGCACACTACCTGGGTGATGGGCACACTTATAACTTTGATTCACACGGTACAAAAGCAATTCATGTAACCAAAACATTTGTACCCCTATAATATTCTAAAGTAAAATGAACAAATAAATCATTTTTTAAAAATAGCGCATTCAACTTAGAATTTCTTTAGGCTCAGTCAGCCCAGTCAGGGTAGAACTACATGTGCTTGATAGCATTCATGTGACA
>VSMD01132449.1:7750-46969 GCA_008750895.1 Mirza zaza | reverse complement strand
ATGTTTATAGCTGTACCATTTATAATAGCCCTAAAGTGAAAAACAGCCCGAATGTTCATCAACAGAATGAAAAATTAGTTTATTTATAATGACGGAACAGTATATAGCAAAGAAAAATAATGACTACTATCTCATGTTACAATGTGGATGAACCAAACAACAAACGTTGAGCTAAAGAAGCCAGAGTACATACTCAAGATAGGAATCCATTTATATAATTAATAGTGATAGAAGTTAGGATAGTAGTTACCTTCGGTGGGGGTGTAATAGCTGGGAAAAAGAATAAGGGAGGTTTCTGGGGAACTGGTAATGTGTTATATCGTGGTTTGGGGGAGTCACATGAGTATATTCACTTTGTGAAAATTCATTGATTTGCATAGTTATGATGGGTACACTTTTCCATATATGTGTTATATTTCAATATGAAGTTTAGCTAAAAATATTGATAGTATACATAGGTTTCTCTTAAAACATGTGATCCACAGATCTACAGCCCCATCATGTGGGGTGCTTGCTAAGAAGTACAGATGCCTGGACTCCCACCAAAACTTACTGAATCAAATTCTCTGGGAGTGAGGCATAAGATTCTATAGTTTAAACAAACTCCTTGGATAATTTTTAAGTAGATTAAAGTTTGAAAGCAATTGTTGGTTGGGAAAATATTTAATGTCATAAAGAGTAGCAGTTAATAGTAGACGCTGGAGTCAAAATGCCTGGGTTTAAACCTGGCCTCTGCAATTTAATATACTAGCTCTGTGACTCTGGGGAAAGTATTCCAGCTCTCAGGTTCTTAAAGAATACTATTAGTCCTAGAGATTAAGAACACTACTTACCTAATATGGTTGTTTTAAGGACTAAATGAGTTAATACACATGTAAAGTGCTTAGAATAGTGCCTGGCACACAGTAAGCACTATATAAATATATGAAAACAAAAAAGCAGATATACAGTGTAATTCTATTTTCCTACCTATAAAAATATATACAAATTTATATAAAACACAAAAATGGCTGGAAAAATAAACGTCAAAGTGTTCACATTAGTATCTCTGGATTATGTATTATTTTTACTTCTATCATCTAATTTCCTATAATAATAAATTTGTTATAATGAAAAAAGTAGTGCTTGAAAGTAACTTAGTTGGATTTATTATGTTCATTATTTCTTAAGCTCTTTTTAACATTACAGTTGGATGACACCTTGCTGGCAGGAAAAAAAAAACACTTTTCGAGGAAACTGTTCATGATATTATGCATTTATTAATATGGAGGAAAGTGAGGCAGCCTCCACTTTATCGATCATTTCAGGCTCTGCAACATGATCAACTGCAGAAAGTGACCAGGACTGCACGAAGCAGGGGCGCTTCTGGCTACTTGTTTCCAGCTGGCAGGAAGGAGATACCTTTCAATTGAGGCTCTCCCTAAATTTTTCATTTTGGAATCAATCAATCCGTCTATAATTTCTGGAAGCAAATTCACTTTCAAGTACATGAAGCCAAGAGAGGCAATGACGGTGAAGCAGCCAACTGATGGCACTATCACTAAGAAAAAACATAGAATTCAGTAAGAATTTACTCGATCTTTCTATTTCCTTTTTCCCACCTCTTCTCTCCTTTCTTTCTCCTGTTCTTATCTCTCTCTTTTGGTTTTCTTCCTTTGGGTCCTACCTAGACTTTTAAGCTTGCATGTATGTGGCTCTCAGAAGTGTACATTAATCCTGTTAGTAGTTCTGCTCTTGACTTCTGCTCCAAGGTTGAGGATTGTCAACTTGGAACTTGAGTTCAACCTTATGTTAATCTCCATTTTTAGACAAAAATCTTGAGTCATGCCAATTCCTAAAGTCAGTCTACTTCACCAAACCTTAGTAATGTATGAATATTTATGAGTGGCTACTGGTAAAATACTCCCACTACACATTATGAAAGCAGAAGCTGCAGTCTACAAATTTAAAAATGGACTTCAAATAAATAGTAAAACAATAAAAATGTTAGGAAGAGTAGTAAATTTTCTTCAACAGTATCATAAAAAGTGAGTAATGATGGTAGGCAATATTTCATAAACAAACCTGTAAATGATATGGGGAATCAAAGATAGAAGGTATGACTCCAGGCTTCAGTTTAATATTCGGAGCACTTCTATCAAAATCTGTCTTCTTAAAGTGCCTCGAACACAATACGTCTCCTTTTTTAGGCTCCCAAATGCCGGCCGCATTCACATCAAGTCTTTTCATTGCTAATACCCATTCTCTTTTGATGTTTTCATCTGTGGGGAATCTGGAAAAAAATACAAAAAAAAATTAAAATTAAACACTACTGATATATACTTGAATTGAGGCTGTCTCATATAACTATGGCTAAATTGATTCCTTTAATTTGTTATTACTCTTGGGAATTGCAATATTCAGGAAACCATAATTCATGCTTTTGTAACTTTCAGTTTTAATATTCAAATTTTTCTGCCAATCATGCTGCAGACATATGGCCCTCATTTCAATTTTTCTCGTATTATAAGGAAGAAAGTTTTGCCAGGCGTGGTGGCTCACGCCTGTAATCCTAGCACTCTGGGAGGCTGAGGCAGGAGGACTGCTTGAGGTCAGGAGTTCGAAACCAGCCTGAGCAAGAGCCAGACCCTGTCTCTACTATAAATAGAAAGAAATTAATTGGCCAACTAATATATATACAAAAAATCAGCAGGGCATGGTGGCACATGCCTGTAGTCCCAGCTACTCGGGAGGCTGAGGCAGTAGGATGGCTTGAGCCCAGGAGTTTGAGATTGCTGTGAGCTAGGCTGATGCCACAGCACTCACTCTAGCCTGGGCAACAAAGCGAGACTCTGTTTCAAAAAAAAAAAAAAAAGTTTCAACAGGTATTTAGCACTTTATAGTAAGATTCACAACTGAAAGTTTTCTTCATCTATAGATGATAAAGAGTATTACCTGGGCCTGTTCCTATTGAAGTGATACGCACAATTTATCCCCAATGAATAGGGCCCCTTGTACTTCATTCTTCTGTTGGAATCAAAAAACTGCTTAGTACAGTGTTTAATACATAGCAGGTCTATATAAACGCCTAGTGAATGAGTGCAGAGTTTGGAGTTCTGGAAATCAGAACTATTTTGAGAGATCTGAAGGCCAAAATTTGTATCTTTCCCAATTTTCAAGGTGGTTCAAATTCTTTCTGGAATAACAATACTGAATTTCTTTGAAGGCATGTTAAAATACAAAGTAGTAATATTAGCAAGAGTGAGTCTGATGGCATTTTTTTGTAACCAGTCTCTGATACCCTGGCAGGTCTCTTAAAACTTTTAAACTAAACCGTAAACATGGAAAGGCATCACTGTCACTTCAAATTTAATAAAAAGGTTATTTAAAAAGGATGTGGGAACTAAAGTTCAGAATTGACTTAAGTAGAACTGTCTTTTGCTTTTTATAACACGTAAAAAGTACTTGGCTTGACTACGCAAAATCTTACACGTGAAACGTCAGTCCTTTTAACTTGGAATTTGGCAGACAGCGAGAAGCACATCCAATGGCCGAGCAGCATTTCACCATGATTTTAGCAACTCATAACAGAACTGAAAGAAAATTAAAATGGATAAGAGTTAGTAATTTCAAAGCTGAAGGAGAACATACTTACCTTTTTTCCAGTTATGTTTAAGAAGCACGAAATCAAGTTAGAAAAGCCAAAGGCAAATATTTTCTCCCAACACCTGCAGCTTTGCTCATAAAATTTTCCAAGGCTTCAGCTCTTTTAATAAGGTGAGGCATATTCAGCTACGCGACCTAAGGCGTCTGATTTCAGTTTTGCAGGATTGTACATTTCCCTTCCACCTTTTCACACCGACTTACTGTGGGGCACACTAAGTCTCACTCATCTTAAAGCTCTCGGCGGAAATGAAGCTTCCCTAGGGAAACCTACCCTAACACCCACGTCAACTCGGATCCTCTCTAACATTAGCTCTCATAGGACATGCACCTCTCCAAGCTATAATCTTACATGTATTGCAGGGATTGCGCTGATTAACGTCTTTCTCGTCCACCAGTCTGAGTTCCACGAGGGCACGGTGAGGCGTGGGTTTTTCCTCACTTTTCGTCCTCACGGCTAGCTGGGGCCGGCACGTAGGGAATGTTAACACACACTCTGAATGGACGAAGGGCAAGTACAGGGGCAAGGGACGCGAGCCAAAGGCAGTTTAGGGGGCTAGCGCGCGCTGGGGCCGGCCCGGAGCCCCGAGGCCCCGCCGAGCTCCGCCCCTGTCTCGAGGCTCCCGCCGCCGCTCGAGGGAGACAGGGAGGGGCCGCCCTGTCACAGGTGCCGATGCGCCTGGTGAGCGTCTCTTCCGCCAGGGGCCAGCCAGCGTCTCCGCGCCGCGGCAGTCCTCCCCGCTCCAAACCACGCCCCGGGATGTGGGCGGGCAGCGATGAGGGGAGACGAAGAGGCAACCTAAGAGTTATTACCGTTAGCAGCGAAGACGGCGACTAACGTCCGCCGCGGAGATTGCGCCTTGCTTCGCTTCCGTCCCCGGAAGCCCTGGGACCGGAAATCCGGCTGCCCCGGGTCACGTGCTCGGCCGCCATATTGGCTCTGGCGGTGGCACCTGCAGCCAGGCGAGGGAGTACTAGATACGCGCCGCTGCTCGGGGCGTGGTTTCCACCCTGAGGGAAGGGGCTGCGGCGTGTGAGGGGAGGTGGAGGAGATGGCGACGGCGCGGGAAGACGGGGATCGCGGCCGAGAGCGCGGGCAGCGGGGCTGCGAGCACTATGACAGAGGATGTCTCCTGAAGGTGACGATTTCAACGGGCTCTTCCCCGACAGACCTACGTCGGGCAGGGCTGGGGGCGGGGTGGGCAGGCGGTTCGGTTGGGCTTAAGTTTGAGGCTAAGCTGTTTGTCAGGATGCCTTCTCCACCTGGAACTGGGTTCCTCTTGCAGAGAGCGTTTTTGGCGAGGTGACCTGTGGTAGGTCCCACCTTTTCTCCCTGCTTTATACTTCGCAAGGGAAGCTGTTCTTGTTTGGGAATAGCTTCGGTTTGCACAACGGCTTCTTTACCGATGGGTTTATCCGTTTTTTGCTGCTGGAAATAGAGTGAGGCAGCCCCGGGCCCCTGCTTGGGCTTTTCCCCAGGACCACCTTCATTTAGGTGTATGATGAAATAATGGAAGGAGGATAAGCAAGTGGAGAACCAGTATACAATTCAGCTCCTGTAGTAAATTAAGTTTTGCAGCCTACCACCTTCGTTTTAGAGTTCATGCGTATGTCCAAACCCAAGAAAAAAATGTAATGTGTAAAGTAGGAAGGCAATCATGTAATTGCCATTAAATAGGAAATCTTGAATAGGAAAGTGCCTTGTACTCACGTGTTGTCACTTTCGCTCTTTGCTTTGAGGAAACTTCCTAGTCAAGCTAGAATTTTTGTAATTGGCGCCCGTCCAATCGAAGTTTCCCGACTTTTCTTGCAAGAAACAGGTGCAACGATTTTGCTTAGAAAAATTGAGCTTTGGATTCTGACCGCCTTGTCTCCAAATCTTAGTTCTGCCTCTTAATAACACTGTGATTTTGAGCAAGGTCCTCTCTAAGTGTCTTGTATGTAAAATAGGGATGATATAAGTTCCAGCTTCATAAAAAAGTATGAGGATTGTATACAAACGTGCATGTAGAGTGTTTAGCAGGACACATTCCTAGGATTTAGTGAGTAGGAAATGTAGACTACCGTCAACTCCACCACCATCATCATCCTCATTTTTTTTTTTTTTTTATCTCACTTCACCAGTAAGCCCTGTTGATCACTGACCAGATTCATTAGAAGCTCTTTTCTGTAGGCTGTGGTTTGATGAACATTGCTCTACTGCCCTGGATGAAACTCTTTCAAAGTTAGTCATTCAAGGTGTTGTGTAATGAAATTGAATGCTATCATTATGATTCCATTTCTACTGAGATGTTCTATTACTCTTTCAAACTTGAAGTCTAAAACGGAATTTAACATTTAATTCTCAAACCACACAACTAAGGTCATAGCACTGAGACAGTAGGCCCTAAATGTCAAACAATTTTTTGCCTTCCCCCTCCCTCTTTCTTAAATACTAGAGGCCAAGTGAAGAATTTCAAGGAGGAAGTGATCATTTAGGTCAAATGAGTAAGATAAGAACTGAGAATGGACCTTTGAATTTGACCAGGTGGAGATCACTGGTGATCTTGACAAGAGGAGTTCCAGGAGATTGAAATAAAGCCTGATTGGAATGGATTCAAGAGAGTATGGGAGGAGTGGAAATGGAAATGCACTTATACATAATTCTTGGAATTTTGCTGTAAAGTAGAGCAAAAAAATGAGGCATAGTGCTGCTGGGAGATGGAATTCGTGAGATTTTTTTCCCTTCTAAGATAGGAGGTATTGCAGCATGTTTGTAGATTCTTGGAAATTATCCAACAGAGAACATTTTATAATGCAGGTGGGAGGGAAAAACCATAGGGGCACTGTCCTTGAGTAGCTAAGGGGGATGAGATCCATTTCACAAGTGGAGAAATGGACCTTAAATAGAAGCATGGATTGTAGATTCGTTGTAAAAGAAAGCAAGGCAGAGGATGAGGTATATTTGCAAGTAGGTTGTTACAGAGTTTGTAGGTGGATGTTCTCTTTTGATTACTTCTGTTTTTGTAGTAAAATAAGAAGGTCATCAGCAGAGTATAAAGGAGGAGGAAGAGGTGTTAGAGTTTTAGAGAGAAGACATGAAGGGATCATGTAGACCTTAGGTCTTAGATTCTAGAACAGGGGTCCTCAAACTTTTTAAACGAGAGGGGGGTGGGGGGGCAGTTCACTGTCCCTCAGACCATTGGAGAGTGCGCACTGTGGTCCCCGACTAGTCGGCTGCTAAGTAGGACAGGCAGTGTCGGCAAAAACACCGGGAGGGCTGGATAAATGTCCTCCGTGGGTGGCATGTGGCCTGCGGGCTGTAGTTTGAGGATGCCTGTTCTAGAAGCATGGGAGAATTGACTAGGGAAACGTGGTAGTAAGAGCCCACTTTTTATAAATGGTAATTACTTAAAGTTGAGACCAGGCAGTAGGGCAGTACTTTTTATATAGTCATATTCAACTGTTCCTGATACAGGGTGAGTATGAGAGAGTTGGATTTAACCACAGTTGGGATTTTGATAGGTGAGTAAGTAGAGGAAGAGTGGAGGGAATTAGGGTGTATGCAAGAGAAGACTTGGAGTGAGTTGAAAAGAGAGGAGGTAGTGTTTAGAGAATTTCATGCTTGAAACTGAGATATAAAGAAGGTGGAGTTCTTGTTCTGGAGTAGTGGTTCTCAATGTGTGGTGAATGGATTCCTGGGCATCCCTGAGGCCCTTTTAGCGGGTCTGCAAGGTCAAAACTATTTTTTACCAATACTAAGATATTATTTGTCTTTTTCAGTGTGTTGACATTTGCACTGATGTTGGAAAAGCACTATTTAAAACTGCTAACACCTTCAAGATAGCACTAAACTATACCTATAATTTTAAAAGTCAATTTTATTTAAATATGTAATTGAATTGATAAAGCAGTAAAATCATTTTTATCAAATCTCAACCCTTGAATATATACATGTCTTTTTAATACTCTGATGAAACAGTAAGTTTTCAATAAGCACTTCTGCAAACTAATTAGATGGTTGTCTTGAGGAAAAGCTCTTGTGCGATTGGATTGCAAAGTGAAACCTTTTTCATGGAACACTTTTTTACTTGAAAGGTTGATGGTTATTCAGACTTGAGCATTTGGCAGACATTTTCTCAAAAAGGAGGAAAGCAAGACACATTACAGTTGAAACAATTGACATTATTTGTCGCTAGTGATAAAACTCAAGTTTTCATGCAAAATTAAAATTTTGGAAAATTTTTATTAGCTTTTGTGAGCTTGGAAGCTTTTTCAAAGACTTTTTTGATGAGATTTTCTTCCTGTGATACCTAAAAACTTTTAACAAATGTGATTTTTCGATATTGTGTATCAAATGTGTGAACATTTGAAAGATCTACATAACTTAATGAACTGATATTTTCCACATGACCAATGCATGAGTAAAAGATCCTTTTGGAGTGCAAGGTAGATCAATGGATTTTTATGTAACAGAGGGAGAAAAGTTCATTGATATGATTTCATATTCCATGTTACAACCACCCTTGAAGAGTTGAGTTTTGGTGTAGTATCAGAGAATAACATCCATAATTCTCTGAAAAAGCTGTTAAAATACTCCTCCTTTGTCTATTGTACATATTTGTATGAGGCCAATTTCTTCATATACTTCAACCACAACCGTTTGAATGCAGAAGCAGATATGAGAATCCAGCTATGTTGGAGGAAAATATAGTTATTTTTCATTAAAATATGTTTATGTTAACATGTAATAGGTTTGTTACTTTTATTTTAAAAATAATATTTGAAAACCCTATCATTTTAGTGCTTGTTTTGGCAGCATATATACCAAAATTGAAACAATAGAGAGATTAGCATGGCCCCTGGGCAAGGATGACATGCAAATTCATGAAGCATTTGATATTTTGTTTTCATCTTCTAATGTTCATGATGGAGAAACTGAGACTCCAATAAATGAAGTGGCTTACCCAGTTGAGGGCTCTTCTGGCATCAAGCCTCATCTCTAACTCCTCCTATTAAAAAATCCTATTTTAATTTGTGATGTGGTATATGTCAATAGATAGAATCCACTCAAACGTAAGCTCTTTGAGATCCTGAGTAATTTCCTGAGACCAGACTGTTTCAGAACCACTGGTCTGTGGTGTGACTGTGAGTATGTGGCTGAGGAAGATGGGAGGACAAGGCCATTGGAAGTGAGAAGGTCAAGGAACTGAGAGTTCAGGTTATTGGAAGGCTTATCATTGTGGGTATAAAAATCACTAAGATTTAGGATCAGAGTAGTGTTGGAGAGAAAGGAAGCCACTTAAGTGTTAAAATCTTTAAAGAATGAACCATGTTGTGGTAAGTCATGGCATAGAAAGCCAAGCAAGTCAGTGGATCTGCAAGGTCACAGAGCCCTGGAAAGTATTGGGTTGCGTCCCTGGCCTGCAAATCTCTGATATACTAGTAAGGGTAAGGTAAAGTTGCTATAATGAAAAGGCTCAACAGTTATGTGGTTTTAAGAAAACAGTGTTTATTTCTTCCCGTTTAACATTTCTAAGGTGAGTGATCCAGATTGATGATGAAGATTTTTTTTTTTTTTTTTTTTTTTTGAGACAGAGTCTCACTTTATTGCCCAGGCTAGAGTGAGTGCCGTGGCGTCAGCCTAGCTCACAGCAACCTCAAACTCCTGGGCTCAAGCAATCCTGCTGCCTCAGCCTCCCAAGTAGCTGGGACTACAGGCATGTGCCACCATGCCTGGCTAATTTTTTCTATATATATTAGTTGGCCAATTAATTTCTTTCTGTTTATAGTAGAGATGGGGTCTCGCTCTTGCTCAGGCTGGTCTCGAACTCCTGAGCTCAAACGATCCGCCCACCTTGGCCTCCCAGAGAGCTAGGATTACAGGCGTGAGCCACCGCGCCCGGCCGGTGATGAAGCTTTGTTCATGTAGTCACTCCAGGGACAAGTTTTTTCTGTTTTAGGGCATATGGCCATCTGCATGATCCAACTCTGGTATAGCTGGGCAATCATGTGCCCAGGAAGGAGAGACTAGATTTTGGTGGATAAGTGGCAGTCTTTGCCATTCTTGAAAACAAGAACTATTTCTTAGATTATACACACCCTCTGCAATATTAGGTGTATAGTTGATCAATAAAGACTAGTGTAATAAAAGTATAATCTTTATAATATTATTTAGGGATTGAAGTATGTAAATACATTTATCTGGAAATGTCCAAGTAGAGGTTGCCTGTCTGCTGTTTACAATGAGCTTAGGGTATTATGGGATTAGTTTTTCAGTTTAGGGATTTCCATCTTTCATAATTTTTTTGTATGAAGGTTGTGTTCAACTTCATACAGACATACAGATGTTGAAGGGAAAAGTAATGTAAAATATGCCAAGAAACACTGAAATGTTATGTTTAGGACCAGTTTAGCACCTGATCCATTGGCTGTAATCATTGGGTTCCAGGAGGAGGAAGAAGAATTTTTTTTTTTTGCATTGCAAACTTGTCTTCTTATCGTATCTTTTTCTCTCCTGGGTGTTAGGCGCCTTGCTGTGACAAGCTTTATACTTGCCGCTTGTGTCATGATAACAATGAAGATCATCAGCTAGATCGCTTTAAAGTAAAGGAAGTGCAGTGTATAAACTGTGAAAAAATTCAGCATGTAAGATTTTATGACATATTTCTTTCTTTTTAAAAGCTTTATTAAGGTACTTTGAAAAAAATTTAATCAAAAGTATTGCGAATAAGACTTAACTCTTACAAGTAAGCAATATCTTCAATTTAGATGTTTTAAAACTTGTAAAAATAAAACTGCATGTACTTTTTTTTGTTTGTTGTTTTGTTTTGTTTTATTTTGTTTTTTGAGACAGAGTCTCACTTTGTTGCCCAGGCTAGAGTAAGTGCCATGGTGTCAGCCTAGCTCACAGCAACCTCAAACTCCTGGGCTCAAGCAATCCTTCTGCCTCAGCCTAGAGGCAGAGTAGCTGGGACTATAGGCATGCACCACCATGCCCAGCTCATGTATATATTAGTTAGCCAATTAATTTCTTTCTATTTATAGTAGAGATGGGGTCTCACTCTTGCTCAGGCTGGTTTCAAACTCCTGACCTCGAGCAATCCGCCCACCTTGGCCTCCCAGAGTGCTAGGATTACAGGCATGAGCCACCGCGCCCGGCCAAAACTGCATATACTTTAACATAAATTCTAGATATTCAAATAGTAACTCAAAATGCTATGGTTGTGCTCGCTTCAGCAGCACATATACTAAAATTGGAACGATACAGAGAAGATTAGCACGGCCCCTGCGCAAGGATGACACGCAAATTCGTGAAGCGTTCCATATTTTTTAAGTGGACACATAGGTACTACAGTAATAGGGTATTGGGCAAGGGGGAGGGGGGCGGGTATATACATACATAATGAGTGAGATGTGTACCATCTGGGGGATGGTCATGCTGGAAACTCAGACTTGTGGGGGGAGGGGGAGAAAGGGCATTTATTAAAACCTTAAAATCTGTACCCCCATAATATGCTGAAATAAAAAAAAATGCTATGGTTAATTTATTCCAATTTTTAATTATGTGTCTCTTTTAGGCCCAACAGACTTGTGAAGAATGCAGCACATTGTTTGGAGAATATTATTGTAATATATGCCATCTGTTTGACAAAGATAAGAAGCAGTATCATTGTGAAAACTGTGGAATTTGTAGGTACTGTATATAAAATGTTTTATTCTAATTACTTCTAATGTATCTTGGCAATAATAGTTTTAAAAATCAACTTTATTGGGATATATTTACATCTCATAAAATGCATTTTAAGTGTCTCAATGAGTTGTGACAAATATATGTATATCTATGTTATTAATACTATCAACACAGTCAAGATGTAGAACATGTCCATTCTAAAAAGTTTCTTCTTACCTCTTTTTGCAATAATGGTTTAATTTGCCAATCAACTATTATGTACATATTTAAAATTTTACCTTTGGGACATAAAATGTATTTTATGTGAAGTGCTCTGTAGGCAACTAAGGTAGAAAATTAGGGTAGATCTTTCCTTTTTAAAAATAAGTATTTAAAAAGTTATCAAGAAATACTGGCAGATTTTATAAAAATTGAAAAGTACAGGAAAGTAGAAATAAAAGAAATAAAATAACCTACAGTCTAGCCATCCATTGACAAACTACTGTTGACATGTTGGTGTTCTAGGGGCCAAAACGTTCTCCCTGGCCCTTTGAAGATTTTCTGAAAAATCAACTTGCAAAAGGCAGATTAATTGGAGAACAGGCATGCATATTTATTTCATGTGTATACATGGGAGCCTTCAGAATGAAGACCCAACCCTCCAGAGGAATGTAGAAGTTTATATGCCATCTGAGGTCACAGAATGAATGGGGGCTTGGATCCTGGCAAAACAGGATGGGAGAGGGGAGAAAAGGGATTCTGTTGAGGGGCAATAAATGATTGCCAGGGAGAATTCAATGGGCTTGAGTAACATCCAGTGATGTGGGGCAAAGTCTCTTGGCCCTACAGAGGAGTCAGTGGTTTGTGATAAGTCTGTCCAGGTTTTTTTTACAGAATTTAGTCTTCCTTTTTGCAATATGCTTTCAGTTAAGGAAAACTTAGGGAAGGGACCATAGGTAATTGTTTTCTTCTTTGGTAGGTCCAGACTTAAGACAAAAATGGAACTTCAGAGAACAGCTTTATCCTATGCTTTGGGAGAGATTGTGCAGGGTTGTAGGAGGCGAGTCAGAGAGAACTTGAGATTCCTTTTTCATTCAGTATGCACTGTATTTTGGGCATTGGTTTCTGAGCCTCAACAGTGTATAAAGGATTTTTTTCTTTCTAAAAATTCTGAAGTATTTGATATATACAAAAACATGTATGCAATGTGTGTTACAAAGTATAATGCATGCATGGGCCACCCAATTCAAGAAGTGAATGCTACCGGTGCCGTCGAAGCTCAAGGTGTTCCACGTTCAGTTCTTTCTTCTTGTCTCCACTGGAGATAATCACTGTCTTGAATATTTTAAATCACTTTCTGGCTTTGCCTTTATATGGTTTTTCTTTTAAGGAAGGCTAACAAACATACCAAAAGATGAAGACATCATAACCAAGTAACTTTATGAATTTTAACAAAGTGAACACACTTGCGACCTAGTATCTTTGTAGTCCCCTTTGTCCTCCCCCAAGTTAATACACTACCCCAAAGGTAACCACTGTGCTGACTTTCTGCACTTTTTATAAATGGAATCATACAATATATGGTTTTTTTGTGTTTTGTTTTAAGGCCATGTCATTAGCTGCTCACATACTTAGAGTTGCTATATTTTCCTCTATGATTGATCTATTTATTATTATTGTATAATGTCTTTAGTAATGTTTCCTGCCTTAAGATCTGTTGTATCTATATCAGCTTTCTTTTGATGAGTTTGTGTGTGTGTGTGTATGTATGTATGTATATGCTTTTCTTTTATTTCTGGATATTTTGTGTATTATACTTACATTTAAAGCATGTGTCTTGTAGGCAACATATAGTTGAGTTTTATTTTTTTATTCAGGTGGATAAAGACTGTCTTTTAATTGGAGTATTAAGTTCATTTATTGTTAATGTAGTTATGATATATTTGTGCTTCTGTTTTTTTAAATTTTATTTATTTATTTTTTTCTTAGAGACCTGGTCTTATTATGTTGCCCTGGCTGGCCTCAAACTCCTGGGCTTAAGTGAGCTCCTGCCTCAGCCTGGGACTAAAGGCTATATTTGTGTTTCAATCTACAATTTTAGTATATTCTGTTGTCATAGTATTTGTCCTTTTTTTCTCTACTTTCTTACCTTTTCTGGATTAATGAGTTATTTTTCTAGTCTATTTTTGTTGTCTATAGCCTTGTTAGTTATATGTTCTTCCATTATTCTCTTTGTGGTTATCTTAGGAATATAGCGTACTTATTGGTTTACTAGAAAAATATGTTTCTTTCTGGACAGCATAAGGACCTTAATACACACTGAGGATTCCCATGCTACTGTTATGTACTCCCCATTTCTATTGCCCCTCTTTTCTGAGTCTCCAGCATTATCTTTGGGGTATTTCCCTTCTGCTTGAAGACTCCTCTTTAGTATTAACTTTTGTTGAGGCTCTGCCAATGTTAGATTCCCTCAGTTTTTGACTCTTTGAAAATGTCTATATTGTGCTTTCATTTTAAAATGGTATCTTTGCTGGGTTTAGAATTTTAAGTTAGCAGTCCATTCCCCCCAAAGATACTCTGTTCCATGGTTTCTGTTTTAAAAACCACCTGTTAGGATTATTGTTGCTTTTTTGAAGGTAATGTGTCTTTTAGCCCCCTCTTGCTGCTTTTAAGTCTTTTTTTTTTTTTTGAAAGACAAAGTTTTGTTCTGTTGCCTGGGCTAGAGTGCAGCGGCATTATCATAGCTCACTGCAACCTACTGCTTCTGGGCTCAAGTGATCCTCCTGCCTCAGTGTCTCTAGTAGCTGGGACTATGGGCACACACCACCTCACCTTGCTAATTTTTCTGTTTTTTTGTAGAGACAGGGTCTCAGTATTGCCCAGGCTGGTTTTGAACTCCTGGGCTCAAGCAGTCCTCCTGCCTTGGTCTCCCAAAGTGCTAGGATTACAGGCGTGAGCCACTGCACCTGGCCTTAAGTCATTGGTTTTTATCAGTTTTTCCATAATGTGTCTGGGTGTGTGTGTAATATTTATCTGGCTTGGGGTATGTAGAGTTTCTTGAATCTGTGGCTTGATGTCAGTTTTGAAATATTCTGCCAGTCAAATGAAAAGCTGTAAGTATTGGAAGTATATGTAGGAGAATATGTTTATGATCTGTAGGTTACGGAAGACTTTCCTGAACAAGAGGCAGAAAGCATAAGCCCAAAGGAAAATATTGATGGCCCTTTATTACATAGAAATTAAAAATGGCCGTATGACAAAGTTATGAGATATGACAAACCAGAAAAGTAAATGTAACATATATTAATACAAACAGAAAGGATTAATACCTGGGATATATAAAGACCTCCTGTGAATCAGTAAAAAATAAATACTCTAGTTGAAAATGGACAGAGCACATGAACAGATATTCCATAGAAGAAATCCAAATGGTTAATAAACATTGCAGTATATTCTTTTTTTTTTTTTTTTTTTTGAGACAGAGTCTCACTGTGTTGTCCGGGCTTGAGTGCCGTGGCACCAGCCTAGCTCACGGCAACCTCAAACTCCTGAGCTCAAGCAATCCTCCTGCCTCAGCCTCCCAAGTAGCTGGGACTACAAGCATGCACCACCATGCCCGGCTATTTTTTTCTATATTTTTTTTTTTTTTTTTTTTGTGACAGANTCAGCCTAGCTCACAGCAACCTCAAACTCCTGGGCTCAAGCAATCCTGCTGCCTCAGCCTCCCAAGCAACTGGGACTACAGGCATGCGCCACCATGCCCGGCTAATTTTTTTCTATATATGTTAGTTGGCCAGTTAATTTCTTTCTGTTTATAGTAGAGATGGGGTCTCGCTCTTGCTCAGGCTGGTCTCGAACTGCTGAGCTCAAATGATCCGCCCACCTCGGCCTTCCAGAGAGCTAGGATTACAGGCGTGAGCCACCGCGCCTGGCCTTTCTATATATATTATGTTGGCCAATTAATTTATTTCTATTTTTAGTAGAGACGGTGTCTCACTCTTGCTCAGGCTGGTCTCGAACTCCTGACCTTGAGCTATCCGCCTGCCTCGGCCTCCCAGAGTGGCAGTATATTCTCTGTCTCATAATTTGAGAAACGTGGATTAAAATGACATCTTTTATTTGACTGTCACATAATCATTGTTAGCCAAGGTGTGGGGAATTTGTTATGCCCTCTTGGTGGGATTGTAAATTGGTACTTTCTTTTTGGAAGTCAGTTTGGCAGTATCAGAATTAATGTTGCAATACCCTCTGACTGAATATTTTCACTTTTAGGAATCTTGTAAAAAATAATCAGCATGCTGGCTAAATGATGTCTGGACAAGGATATTTATTGTATCGTAACAACAAAAAGTTGTAAATTATATCAATGAGAGAATATTTAAAATATCATGATATATCCATACCATGTAATATACCGTGTAGCTATTAAGAATGAAGTGGTTCTGTATAGAACAGACAGAATAATCTTTAGGATATATTGTTACGTGAAAAAAAAGTTGTAGAACAGCATATGCAGAATGAATTCATTTACGTAAGAAATAAAACCCAAAGTATATGTGTGTGTGTGTGTGTCTCTGTGTAATATTTTATAGAAAAAAAGCCTTAGAGGGGTTGATACCATTCTGTTCATAGTGCTTACATCTGGAGAGGGATGTTGGTGAGATGGTGGTTTACCCCATATTCTTCAGTGTGGCTTGTATTTTTTATTTTAACCATGAGTTTAAACTTTATAATGAGCAAACTATCACTGTAGTAAAAAATAATCCAATTTTTGGCTTTCATATGTTTTGTTAGGATTGGTCCAAAGGAAGATTTTTTCCACTGTTTGAAATGTAACTTATGCCTAGCTATGAATCTTCAAGGAAGACACAAGGTATGTAATTCAGTTTGCATAATTTTTAAAATATTACAATGTTTTTGAAAACTGGCTTAAATTCTAACATTTTGGAAGAATGATAATTTTTAGATATTACCAAGTACAACTATATTGCTTTTTTTAGTCACATACTCTACCACTGAGCTATACTCCCATCTATTGCTTTTTTGAAAAACATTATTAAGAAGTAGATATTCCAAAATGTATGCCTCAGAACATCTGACCTATATAATTCCTTTTGTTCTCGATAGTGTGGAAATGCTTACATCAGTTATTAGCATAATGTTGACAACTTCTAGGTTGGTTTATGGATTCATATCACTGGTACTGCTTTTAAGAATATCTTTAAAACAGAAACACTGAACAGGGTAACCTTATTAGCACTGCATTCTAAGAAAATTCAGAAAATATGTTTATATTTCCTTTCATGATTAAGACAAATTATTTTAATCCAAATGTAGGAATTATATCATAATCCCAGGCCCTTTTTTCATTATTTTTAAAAAAATTTAATAAAGTATTACATTTATAATGCTGATTCTACTATGAGAATTTAGGGAATGGGGAATCGGCGTAGAGTGAAGTGTAATGATATTTGTGCAAGTACGGGAAGTTCCAGATAAAGGGGAACAGTGTAAGTAGAAACATTGTGTGTGACTGTTAAGAGAGAGACCAAGACAGACATTAATTGGAAAGAGTGTTTGAAATCATTGGCTTAACAGGATAATGGATTCAATAGAAAATCAGGATAAGTGACTAAAGAAATATAGTATTAAATAGTACCTTGCCTAAATAGTGGTAAGGAAAATGAGATGAATAATGAACGTATAGGATCTTGTAACAGGGTATTCTGGAAAAAGAATGTGGCTTCGTAAGATGACTCTCAAGATTTTCAGCCCTGGCTTGCATTACTTGATTAGTAATTTGTGAATTTGTTGGAGATAAAAGATCGAGTCTGGTTTTTAAACTTGAATTTGGGGTGATGACAAGACATGCTAGTAGAAACGGCCAGGAGTCAATAGCCTCTTAAAGATGACATTTCTGGGGTACTTTCTGGTTTCCAAAAAATGCATAGTGTGTGCACCTTTGCGCACACACACACACACACCAGTTCATTGTGTCCTCACCTCAGCGTTTGCAGTTCATCAGCTTAAAGATACCGTGATTATCAGATGGGTTATGATCGCAGAGATGTTAAAATGTGTGTGTGTGTGAAGAGCCCTTTAGAATCAAATGAAATGTGTATTTTATTTTTTATAAATAAGGAAAACAAGACTAAAGAAATGGTGGCTTGCCCAGAATCTTAAGGGTTAATGAATGGCAGAGCTGAGATTACAATCCAGATTTTTAAATTTATTATTTTGAGGGTTTTCTTCCCCCACTACATCCTGTTATCCTTAAACTGTATGTGTATTTTTTCTTGTGATATTTTTGTTGTTTCTCAGTTACCTTTCATTGTATTGGTAAATGGTCCTGCCATCTACTGAGTGCTTCCATTAAAAACCCAGGTGTCAACCCATGGCATGATGTTTTTCCTCGCCACCCCACATCTAATCAGACACTATATCTTGTGAAATTAAGAACTCAAGCTCTGTAGTTAGCCTGCTGGAGCTCAAATTTAGTTCTGCCTGTTACTGTGCGTGACTTTGGAAATTATTTAGCTTCTCTAGGCCTCAAATACTTAAAATGGGGCAATAATCATAACCTATTTCATCTAGGGTTGTGAGAATTAATTGATCTTAATAAAGGTACTGTATGTGGCATGTAAATCTCAATATTATGAGCTATTCTTATCAATATTATTATTAAGTAACTTAGTCTACTTAGGAAAGTGGCTTTGGAGTAAAACATTTAAGATAGAAAGGTTCAGAACCTTATCATCTTTGAATCGTGGGTAAATGTCTTGACTCCCTAAGTCACTTTTCCTTTTTTTCATTTCAGCATATTATGGGGGTACAAATGTTTAGGTTACCTATATTGCTCTTGCCCCACCCAAGTCGAAGCTTCAAACGTGTCCATCCCCCAGACGGTGCACAATACACTCATTAGGGGTGTATATACCCATCCCCTCCACCCCCCTCCCATCTGCCCAACACCCAATGAATGTTATTTCTATATGTCCACTTAAGTGTTGATCAGTTAAAACCAATTTGATGGTGAGTACATGTGGTGCTTGTTTTTTCATTCTTGGGATGCTTCACTTAGAATGGGTTGCAGCTCTATGCAGGATAATATAAGAGATGCTATTGTTACAGCAAATGTTACAGCGGGTGGTTCTGAGGACAAACCTAGTGGCACACGGAGAGTCAGAGAATCAAGGTTTATTTGCTGGCGGGCTCAGAGGGGTTTCGCCACCAAATTTTGAGCCCCACCTACCTGATTTTTCCCACTTTTATTAAGCTGGGGTAGTCCGAAGGGTAGAGTCTCAGGTGGCCAATGTGCCAGGTAATAGGTTAGTTGATGTGCCAGGTAATAGGTTTAGTATTATGTTTATGCGCCAGGTAATAGGTTAGTTGATGCACCAGGTAATAGGTTAGTATTATGTTGATGAAGGTCTTCCATGAGGGATGGGGGGGGTCTCAGGTGACTGTTGTGCCAGGTAATAAATGAGGGTTTTCCTTGTCACTATATCACCATTGTTTTTGTGGCTGAGTAGAACTCCCTAGTATACATATACCACATTTTATTAATTCATTCATGTATTAGTGGGCACTCGGGTTGTTTCCACATCTTTGCAATTGTGAATTGTGCTGCTATAAACATTCAAGTGTAGATGTCTTTTTTATAGAATGTCTTTTGTTTTTTTGGGTAGATGCCCAGTAATGGGATTGCTGGATCAAAGGTAGTTCTACGTATATCACTTTGAGGTATCTCCATATTGCTTTCCACAGAGGTTGTACTAGTTTGCAGTCCCACCAGCAGTGTATGAGTGTTCCTATCTCTCTGCGTCCACACTAGCATTTATTGTTTGGGGACTTTTTGATAAAGGCCATTCTCACTGGAGATAAGTGATATCTTATTGTGGTTTTGCTTTGCATTTGCCTGATGATTAGAGATGTTGAGCATTTTTTCATGTTTGTTGGCCATTAGTCTATCTTTTGAAAAGTTTCTGTTCATGTCCTTTGCCCACTTTTTGATAGGGTTGTTTGATTTTTTTCCTTGCTGATTTTCCTGAGTTCTATATAGATTCTAGTTATCAGCCTTTTATTGGATGTGTAACATGCGAATATTTTCCCCCATTCCGTAGGTTGTCTGTTTGCTTTTGTGATAATTTCCTTTGCTGTGCAGAAGCTTTTTAATTTCATCAGGTCTCATTTATTTTTGTTGTTGCTGTGATTGCCTTTGGAGTCTTCATAAATTCTTTGCCTAGGCCAATGTCTCTAAGAGTTTTTCCAACATTTTCTTCTAGAATTCTTATAGTTTCATGCCTTAGGTTTAAGTCTTTTATCCACCGTGAGTTGATTTTTATGAGAGGTGAAAGGTGCAGATCCTGTTTCAGTCTTCTACATGTGGCTATCCAGTTTTCCCAGCACCATTTATTGAATAAGGATTCTTTTCCGCAGTGTATGTTTTTGTCTGCTTTGTTAAAGATTAGATGGCTATATGAGGATGGTTTTATATCTGGGCTCAGTTCTGTTCCATAGGTCTATGTCTCTGTTCTTGTACCAATACCATGCTGTTTTAGTTACTATAGCATTGTAGTATAGCTTGAAGTCTGGTAAATTCATGCCTCCCAATTTGTTCTTTTTGCTTAAGATTGCTTTTGCTATATGGGGTCTTCTCTGATTCCTTACGAAGTGTAGAATTATTTTTTTTAGATCTGTGAAAAATGATGTTTGTATTTTAATAGGGATTGCAGTAAATCTGTAGATCCTTTTGAGTAGTATAGACATTTAAACAATGTTGATTCTGCCGACCCACGAGCATGGTATGGTTTTTCACCTGTTTATGTCCTCTGCTATTTCCTTCCTCAGTGTTTCACAGTTCTCCCTGTACAGGTCTTTTACCTCCTTAGTTAACTATATCCCTAGGTACTTTATTTTCTTTGTGGCTATTATGAAGGGCATTGAGTCTTTGATTCGGTTCTCAGACTGTTGTTGGTGTATAGGAATGCTACTGATTTCTGTACATTGATTTTGTAACCTGAGATTATGCTGAATTTTTTTTATCAATTCTGGTAGTCTCATGACAGAATCGTTGGGGTTTTCTAGATATAAGATCATATCGTCAGCAAAAAGAGATAGTTTGACCTCTTCTGCCCCCTTTTGGATGCCCTTGATTTGCTTCTCTTATCTGATTGCTCTGGCTAGGACTTCCAGCAATATGTTGAATAGAAGAGGTAATAGAGGGCAACCTTGTCTGGTTCCAGTTCTAAGTGGGAATGCTTTCAGTTTTTCCCCATTCAGTATGATGTTGGCTGTGGGTTTGTCAGTATGGCTTATATCATTTTTAGGTAAGTCCCGTCCCATCTATTCCTATTTTGTTAAGCGTTCTTATCATAAAAATGTGTTGAATTTTGTTGGATGCTTTTTCTGCGTCTGTTGAGAGGATCACATGGTCTTTGTTTTTGCTTCTATTAATGTGGTGAATTACATTCATAGATTTGCATATGTTGAACCATCCCTGCATCTCTGGGATGAAGCCCACTTGGTTGTGATGGATTATTTTTTTGATAAGCACTTGAATTTGGTTTGCTAGGATTTTGGTGAGAACTTTTGCATCTATATTCATAAGGGATATTGGTCTATAGTTTTGTGTTTTTTTTGTTGTTGTTGCGTCCTTTCCTGGTTTTGGTATCAGAGTGATGTTGGCTTCATAAAATGTGTTGGGGAGGATTCCTTCCTTCTTGATGTTGTGGAATAATTTCTGCAGGATAGGCACCAGTTCTTTGTAGGTCTGGTAAAATTCAGGTGTGAAACCGTCTGGTCCTGGACTTTTCTTTTAGAAAGCTTTTTTGTTGCTGTTTCAGTTTCGGTACTTGATATTGGTCTGTTCAAGAATTCTATTTCTTCCTGATTGAGGCTAGGGAGGCTGTGTGTTTCTAAGAATTTGTCCATTTCTTCTACATTTTCCAGTTTATGTACTTAGAGGTTTTTATAGTATTCATAGATGATATTTTGTATTTCTGTGGCATCAGTTGTAATTTCTCCTTTTTCATTCCTGATGGAGCTTATTACAGTTCTTTCTTTTCTGCTTCTCATTAATCTAGCCAGAGGCATGTCAATTTTATTTTTTCAAAGAACCAACTTTTTGTTTTATTAATCTTCCATATAGTTTTTTGTTATCAATTTCATTTAATTCTACTCTGATCTTTGTTATTTCTTTTCTTCTGTTGGGTTTGGGGTTGGTTTGCTCATCTTTTTCCAGTTCTTTGAGATGCTTCATTAGATTGTTTATTTGTGATCTTCTGTGTTTTGGATGTAGGCATTTATGGATATAAATTTTCCTCTCAGGACTGTGTTAGCTGTGTCCCACAGATTTTGATAACTTTTGTCTCCTTTGTCATTTTGTTAAAAGAATCTTTTGATTTCCATCTTGATTTGCTCCTTAATGAAATAATTGTTCAGCATAAGGTTGTTTAGTTTCTATGACATTGTGTAGGGATGAAAGTTTCTTTCAGAGTTGATTTCTAATTTTATTCCACTGGGTGGTCCAAGAAGATGCATGGTATAATTTTTATTTTTTTAAATTTTTTGAGTCATGCTTTATGGCCTAGGATTTAGTCAGTCTTAGAGAATGTCCCATGAGCTGATGAGAAAAACATATATTGAGTGGGTTTTGGGTAGAAGGTTCTGTAAATGTCAGTCAGGCCCATTTGTTCTAGAGTTCTATTTAAGTCTATTGTTTCTTTGTTAATTTTCTGTTTGTAGGATCTGTCCTGTGCTGTCTGTCAGAGGGATGTTGAAGTCTTCAGCTATTATGGTGTTGCTGTTTATCATTTTGTTGAGATCAAGTAGGATTTGCTTTATGAGTCTGGGTGCACCTGAGTTGGGTACATAAATATTTAGAATTGTTATGTTTTCTTGTTGAACTGTACCCTTCACCATTATATAGTGACCCTCTTTATCTTTCATTACTTTTGTTGATTTGAAGACTAAGTTATCTGAAATCAGAACTGCCACACCAGCTTTTTTTTGGCCTCCGTTTGCTTGAAATATTGTTTTCCATCCCTTCACCTTGAATCTGAATTCATCCTTGTGGGTTAGATGTGTTTCCTGAAGACAGAAGATACTTGGCTTGTGTATATTTATGCATGTGGCCAGCCTATGTCTCTTTACTGGGCAGTTCAAGCCATTCACATTTATTGAGAGAATTGATAAGTGGGGCAGATTTCTGTTCATCCTGTTGAGTTGAACTTTGTTGCTTTCTTTTCTCTCTCGAGCCATTGTGGTCTCTGGCCTTTGACCTTTAGCTTTTGGGTGATTTTACATTTGTGAATGTTTATTGTGCTGATCTATGGGTAACACTGTTTTGAGTACTCATGAAGGGCAGTTCTTGTCTTGGTGAATTCCCTCAGTCTTTGCTTATCTGAGAAGGTCTTTATTTCTCCTTTGTCTACAAAACTTAGTTTTGCAGGGTACAAGATTCTAGGCTGGGCATTATTCTGTTTCAGAAGAGTGAAAATGGGGACCCAATATCTTCTTGTAAGGTTTCAGTTGAGAAGTCTGCCCGTTATTTGGATGGATTTTCATTCTTTGACCTTACAGCTCATAGGAGGACCTTTTTGGTGGTTATTTTAGTCAGTCTGATTACTGTGTGTTGTTGTGTCTTCCTGTTTGTGATGAATCTCCCAGGAGTCCTTTGAGTTTCTTGTACCTGGATATCTAGATTTTTAGCAAGCCTGGGAAATTTTCCTCTATTATATCCTCAAATAGCTTATCCAACCCTTGTGTATTTTCTTCTTTATCCTCAGGGATGCCTATGATTCTGACGTTGGGCTTCTTCACATAATCCCTCATTTCTTGTAGGCTTTGCTCTTTTCTCTGCTTTATCTCTGTGACTGACTAATTGAAAGGTGTTATCTTCATTCCCCAAGATTCATTCTTCTGTTTGTTCTGACCTGTTCTTGAGGCTTTCTACTGTGTTTTGAAATTCCTTGAATAAATTCTTCATTTCCAGGATTTCAGTTTGATTTTTCTTTAATATTTAAATTTCTTTAGTGAATTTTTTTCCAAGTCCTGGATTTTTTTTTGTGGTTTCTTTGTGTTGGTTATTCATTTTTTCTTGCATATCACTGAATTTTCTTACAATCTATGTTTGAAATTCTTCTTCTGTCATTTTAGTGTTCTGAATTTGGTTAATGTCCATTGGTAGAGAGCTGATGTTCCCCTTTGGGGGTGTGCTTTCCGTTTGATTCTTCATACTTCTGGAGTTCTTTAACTGAGTCCTTCCCATCTGGATCAGCTGTTGCTTCTTACTGTTAGATTTTTGTTTGGATGATGACACACCCTGTTCAGTCTCTGAGCCAGTAGTAGGTGGTGTTTATGGATGAGATTTGGCCACACCCTCTATGATGAGTCAGTAGATGCAGCAAAAGGGTGTGCAGAATGACCTCCCTGTCGGTAGGTGGCGCTTGCTGAGAGGAGCAGGCTACAGTGTTGTTTTGGGGCCTGTAACCAGCTTTTGTTCCTCTGGAGAAGCAGTCTTGTGCCTCACTTGGTGGGTGGTGCCCAGGTATGTCCTTATTCTCTACCTCAGTGAGCGCTGGTCTGGGGGTGAGTCTGGATTGGGCTGGGTTGGGTAAGCCTGCCCTCCAGCTCCACAGATGCTGTTAGCAGGTGTCAAAGGTCTCTTCTCTGCTTCTGGGCAAAGCTGTCAGGGAGGGGCTGAAATGGCCGCTGTCATCTGGAAAGTCTGTGTGTGGGGGTGGAGCTGTCTGAGATCTGATGTCTGGAGTAGACCTCACTCCTTTCCACCCTCCTCAATTCCTTGGTTTCTCCCTGGCGTCTGCCAGCAGATAGGACCTCACACCAGCGGATATCCCCTGGCTGTGATGTGGGCTGGGAGGTGCCCAGGATTACAGCCTGGGCTGGGCACACAGCCCTCCCGTGGGAGGATGGTTGCCCCTCAAGCATGCTGATCTGCCCTTGAAGGCCCACACACCTTAGTAGGCTCCTTCACAAATATCCCTTCTGTGCTCAGGGGCAATGCGATTAAGACCTGGGTGTACAGGATCCAGTCTGCAGGCCTGTTTCCTGGGCCCTAGAGATCAATTCCTGAACCTGCCAGGGAGAGGAGTGCTGGTCTCAAGTCACCCACAGGTGCCCAAGCTGGATCAGTGCCTCTCCGCCTCAGGATTTGCCTGCTCTCCTGGAGTCACCAGGGCAGCGGTGCCTGGGAGGGCTGGTGGGCAGGGAGCTCACAGTCTGAGTACCCCTCAGTCCAGTGTAGGGCCCCAAAAGGAAAGGTCCCATTCCCTGCATATGCCTCCGGGTGGTGGCTAAATGGTCTCTCTCAGCAGCCACGGGTAGGGAAGGGGAGAATGAAGCAATATGGCGCCTGCCGATTTGCTCGGGTCTGCGGGCAGGGAGGTGCCCGAGGAAACAGGAGCCAGGTGCTCTGTCTGCAAGAGGCTCACTTGTGGCAGCCGTCTTGGCTGGTGTTAGCAGGTCTCTCCTGCAGCTCAGGAGCCCACCAGCAGTCTGAGGTTCGAGGGAGGGGAAATTTAACTGCTCCATCTACCCTTGTTGCTGGTCTCCAGGCCTCTTGGGGGCCTTTCTCTTTCCAGTTCTCCTTTGCACATTCTTCCTGTGGCATCTCCTGCAGGTTCAGGCTCCCTTCCTTCTAACCTTCGTCTGATCTGTTTGTCTGCCTGTTTGTTTTTTTCACTTTCTTCTAAAATCTGTCTTGCAGAGATACTCTGTCTGGCAGTTTTTCTCGTCTGCCATCTTGTCCCCGATCCCAGGACCCCCTAGGTCACTTTTCTTACCTGTAAAATGAGGGTAATCTGAATAATTAAAGTTTTTTGAGCATTTTCATTGTTTCAGGTAATGTGCCAAGCCTGAAATAGTTGTGATAGTTAAAAAACTGATAAACTCTTTTCTGATGTATCAGAAGCATGTATTAATGTTAACTATTATTTTTAGTCAGTTGGTTGTATTGTTTTTATTAACACTACTGTTACAGCTGACGTTTTCACCTAGTTAAACTTTTGTTAATGTGAGTTTCTCTTTTAACCAGTGTATTGAAAATGTTTCCCGGCAGAATTGCCCAATATGTTTGGAGGTAAGCTTAAAATATTTTTTACTTTGGAAATCTCTGTCTAATCTAAAATACTTGGATATTTTATTGTCTTCATGTAAACACTAATATTTATTTTCTTTACAGGATATCCACACATCTCGTGTTGTTGCTCATGTCTTGCCATGTGGACACCTTTTACATCGGTAAAGTAACTTTTTTTCCCCTCAAAGATGTTTAAAAATAGTGGAGATAGTTTTTGTTGTACTAAAATAATGTTATATTTTCTTTCAGAACGTGTTATGAAGAAATGTTGAAAAAGTGAGTATTCAATGGTATTTTAAAAAATTATAATTGGAAGATGTCTGGTTTTTGTATGTGTAGGGGTGGGGAGGTGAGCAAGTATTACTACTTACACTGTATTGGGCATGGCAGATACTTATACTGAAATGGGTAGGGTAGATGGAGTGTTAAATTTGGCAAAGCATCTTAGGTACAGAACTACACATTTATCCCTATGTTCCTATTAAGCTTTATCTCCTTCCACAATTACATATCTCTTGTTTTCTGACCATCCTTACCAGGGACCACAGTCATTGCCAGAGGCAGTTAACAGTGTTATAAAAATGCCCAGTGATGTTGCTCAAACTTTTGTTGGGTTGTCATATCAGCCTTCTACAATGAACTGCAAAGAAAGTTGGTAAAAAGATTGTCCGAAATAGAAACTTTACTGTGTGGAAGGTTGTTAAAAATGAGATGAGAATAATTAGGAAAGAGGAGATTGTGTAAATGTACTTTGGCTCTGCAAATTGTTGAGCAGAAATTATGATTTAATATGAAAGCCATATAGGGGGGAACTTTTTCAAATATTTAGAAAGGAAATAATATGATCTGAATATATATTTTTTTTTTTTGAGACAGAGTCTCACTCTGTTGCCCGGGCTAGAGTGCCGTGGCGCCAGCCTAGCTCACAGCAGCCTCAAACTCCTGGGTTCAAGTGATCCTTCTGCCTCAGCTTCCCGAGTAGCTGGGACTACAGGCATGCATCACCATGCCCAACTAATTTTTTCTATATATTTTTAGTTGGCCAGTTAGTTTCTTTCTATTTTTAGTAGAGACAGGGTCTCGCTCTTGCTCAGGCTGGTTTCGAACTCCTGACCTGATCTGAATAATTTTTAAGGAATACAGTCTCTTCTTTGCATGAATGTATTAAGAAATTAAGGTTGTTTAGATAAGGAGTAGCTTAATTGGTTTTTAAAAATATGTGAAGTATGTTCTACAAAGAATATGAACTAATGTCTCTCCATTTTGGAGAACTGAGGAAGAAGGCTTAGGTTTGAAAAATACCATAAGATACAGAATTCATTTTAAAACTTTTACAGCGTGAAGGTTCCCAGGTTCCTAAGAGATTGTCTTGAATGAAAGGATAATGCTCTGTCTTGGATGGTTTATGTGCCATCTTCTTGTATACCTGAGTTGATTTACTCTCCATTTAATGTTTGGAAAATAACCTTTCTGTCTCTCATAGAGGCTACAGATGTCCGTTATGTATGCACTCTGCTTTAGACATGACCAGGTATTGGCAACAGCTGGACGATGAGGTAGCACAGACCCCGATGCCGTCAGAGTATCAGAATATGACTGTGGATGTGAGTGGAATTAATGCGTAAAACTTTTCAGGTTCCTTATTGACATTCTTATTTATTTTTGCTCTTTCAAATTTGCCTAAAAAAATGCTTCTTTGATACAGATGCCAATGTAATGATTAATGGGAAGGACAAAATGATGTTTAAATTTTAGTTGAGTTCAGACTAGGAAAAAACGGCCCTAAGGATGCCTTCATGCACTTCTGCCCAACACTAGATGGCAGGCAAAGGCTGGATTCTGAATTATTTACTCATTACTAGTGAGAATCAGTCAGTAATGTAACTGACTAGGAGGTGGATCACTAGTCTGATGTTTTAATTATGTTTTATTTTTAATTATTTTATATTTTGTTTCAAGAGGACATGTTTGCTAGTTTTTGAAGATGACTTTTTGGTTTTTAATATTTATTACCCTTTTTATTCTATCGTAGACTTTATTTGGTCTTAATTAGCCTACAACCTAAGGTATATGCCTTTTTTCTTATAGGGAATGATTCCTTTCTTTCCACTAATTGAGATATGTTACTTTCTCTTCTCAGCACAGTATTGAGTTATAGATCAGAATGGGAAAGCTAGCTTTCTGGTGCTTTTGTAATTTTTGGACATACTATAAATTTTCTGAACATCTTCAAATACTTCTACATACACATATAAAAACTACATAACAAAGGCAAATAAAATTATTTTTCATTTTATTCACTGGAGTGTTTCATAATTCATGTGGATAATTGTTAGTAAGGGCAATGAAAGGTAACTTTTGTAATACTTGATAATCATGTGTTGTTTTACTAGAAGCTGAATTGTGCTATGTTCCATGTAGATAATTATTTGACAAAATAGCTTTATTAAGATATAATTCACATGCAACTCATTCATTTAAAAGTATATAATTCAGTTCTTTTGAGTACATTCATGTAGTTATGCAAACATTACCATAATATTAGAATATGTTCATCACCCCAAAAGGAAACCCCTTATCCATTAGCAGTCCCCCCTTTAGTCCCCCCCCAAGCTTAGGCAATCACTAATCTTTCTGCATTTAGATTATATTTTTAAAGGAATAATTTTCCAGATGACAATTTAGAGCAAATTTGGAAATTTTCTCCTTATTATGCTGTGATTATTCTAAAGCTAATGCTTTTCTAAAATGAAAAGGTGTTAACCTGAAAATAAATCAATACATTACTTTACATTACTAATGTATAATCAATACATTACTATATGTATTGATTTATTTTCAGGTTAACACCTTTTCATTTTTTAGGATCTCACTTAGCACTAGAAGAGATTAATTCTTAACTGGCATCTTACTGTCATTTCAGGGATGAGTCAAGAGCTTCTCTTTCTCTTTACTCAATTTAAGGAACTGTTCCTTATGGACTTTCATTCATTCCTTAGGCATAGGAGACAGGGAACTTAGTATATATTAAAACTAAAAGATAAGTAAAAATGTTATTTGTGTAAAAATTTGAGTTTTATTAAGTTAAATTTTTAAGTATTAATGACAAATAATGAAATCATGTATGTTATTTTGAATTTTAAGTATTAGATGTTGATCTGATTATGGCTGGGTTAATTTTCTTGTTTGTACTATTTGTACTCTTTGAGAACTATTAATACCTTAAAATAAGCCTTAATCTGCATTTTCGTTTTCTAAATTCAAAACCAACGTTAATAGCCTCTTTAGAGTTTTCAGTGAGAAAATAAAAAATATTTCTACTTCTGGAAATGTTTAGACATACATATTTTCACATCTATCATATGATTTTGAAGGGATTGTTAGGAGCAGATAATGCTCCTTGCATTTATAAGGTTTAAAATACTTAATTTGAATTTATCTCTTCATTTTTCAGATTCACTGCAATGACTGTAACGGACGGTCCACAGTTCAGTTCCATATATTAGGCATGAAGTGTCAGCTTTGTGACTCCTACAATACTGCTCAAGCTGGAGGACGTAGAATTTCAGTGGATCAGCAATGACCAACCTATATTGCATTGGATAAAACAGCGTTTTCTGATTTAGAGAAAGGCTTTCCTTAGTGTCGTGTTGTTATGATGTGTTATAATCTATGTATGTGAGTGGATGTGTTTGTTCTGTGCTCGTGTTACGGCATAGAATCTTATCACAAGTACTGAGGGATTCGAGGTCTCTTACAGAATGATCCTAGCTCTATATCGAACGAGAGCCACTGCACTTGTGTTTTGACTGATCATTTCTTTATGGTCAGTTGATTTGAAGCCAGTGATGTTTGCCACTGATACTCACATCCATAGAAGTCTGTTACATTTTTATGGAACTTTGCTTTAAGTGACACTGCACGCAGAGTTCATTTTTAGTTCTTGATAAAACTGCACTTAATTCTCAGTAGTAAATTAAGTATTAACTTTGTAAAGGCTGTGCTATGATGAGAATAAATTCTACCTTATTGTTAAAATCTAATTACGTATACTTTAGAGTTTTCTAAGACAGTTCTTTGGATCCTCTAAATGTGAATTTTGATGAAATAACTGCTAATAAAATTGTATTGCAACAGGGTTTTATAGAAAGTTTTTTCTAAGGTCGTCTACTTTTGGCTCAATTAGGGCAATGTAGTCAATTTTATAATGTAAAAGAAATTTCTTTTGAGATATTCTTCCATATGAGTGGCTGGGGAAAATGTTACGTAAAATAATAGGATGCTTCCAAAGCCTTAAGAAAAAGTTCAACGTTGAAAATAATTTTGTTTAGGATGCCCAAAATTATTTCTTCAAAGAATAATTCATTCTTTCAGTAAGTATTTATTAAGCAACTACTGTGTGCCAGATACGGTTCTAGATGCTGTAGACTAGAGACAACAGTAAACAATAAAGACAAATGTCCCTGCCCTCGTGGAGGTACATGCTAGTCTTCCTCATATTTAATCAGGATACTCCTTGTTTTTCTTTATGCAAGCAGTTGTAAATGAATGGCTTATTTCTTCCCTAAATGCTTGAAAGTAGTGGATGGATGAGTGAGAGAGGCGTGGGATATTCCTGGCAAGATTTCTGATTTTCTAATCTAATACTCATATAATGGAATTAAACATACCTCTTGATTCAGGAACAGAGCTAACAAACATGTTTGATGATCCAGCCAACTTTTACAGTAGTATCTCAGGTATTCAGCTTACCATTAGATTGCTTACCATTAGATTAGGAAGTAAAATGTATACATGTCAATCGATGAGCACCAGTTTGAGCTAGTTGAATCTCCTGTGAATAAGGAAGATAGTCTTAACTAGGAATCCGAACAGCTCTGATGCATTTATTCCCTCTTTTGTTGAAATTCCTTTACCTGAGTAATGGCACAGCAGTATTGATTGACAGTCTGGGGCTCAGATGTTTATTCTATTCTACCTTCCACTGTCTTCTGTGTTCCTCTTATACTCTGTTTCTTTGGCCTGGGCAGAGCAGCAGTGCTGATCTTGATTTGGGGAAGGGGCAGGATATGTTGCCAGGTATTACCAGTCTGTATATAGATAATGAAAGACTAGTTTTCCAGATGTGATACTTTTTATTTCTGTTGTCCTGCTGTACTAATTTAAATCATGTTATTACTTTTAATCATCGAATCATTGCGTCTTCAAAGAATAATGAGTCTAAGATAATAACGAAGCCAGGTCATGCATTTGCATTAATCATTACAATAATTCTGCAGGGTAGATGTTTACCTCGTATTGTAGATGAGAAAGCTGAGGTTTAGAGGTTAAAATGACATGCTTTGAGTAAATAACACATACTGAATGTTGGAGTTGGGAATCAGATCCAAGTCTATTACCCCAAACCCACTTCACCACATCGCCTTTGACCCAAACTTCCATTTTGCTAAAATACCGCCATAGCTAGTCATCTATTATTGAAGAGCTCATGATTTGATAGATTGATCTTACATTTCTAACATTTGTTAGAAATGTTGTATTTCAATATCTGATTGTAGCTGCACTTAAGGATTCAAATTTGTCTAAAATAACGCAGAATAAGTATACAATCACTTGTTTATGCTATTCAGTCATGTACTTGAAGCAGTTTTCAAATGCCCTCAAGTTGATTAGGCTATAAACTTTTGTACCCAGGTTGCTTCAAGGATTTGTCTATAATATGTCAATCCAATGCTTCAAATTCTTCAACAGTTTTCATTCACAATCAGAATTTTTCCTTTTTTATTTTTAAAATTTTTAAATGACAAGTAATTGTATATATTATATATTTATGGGGCAGAGTGTGATGTTTTAAATATGTTTACATTCTGGGGTGATTAAATCAAGCTAATTAAGTCCTTCACATTTATTTTTTGGTGAAAACATTTAAAATCTACTCTTAGTAATTTTGAAATACACAATGCCTTATTTATTATAGTTACCATTCTATGCAATAAATGACTAAAATTCTTCCTGTCTAAGTGAAATTTTGTACTGTTTGATCAGCATCCTTCCTCATCCACCCCCTCCTCCTGCAGCCTGATAACCACTATTCTACTCTCCACTTCTGTGAGTTCACCTTTATCTAGATTGCACATATAAGTGAGATAATACTGTATTTGTCTTTTCATGCCTGGCTTATTTCACTTAACATATTGTCTTCCAAGTTCGTCCGTGTTGTTACAAATGACAATTTCCTTTTTAAAGGCTGAATAGTATTTCACTGAGTATATATACTGCATTTTCTTTATCCATTCACATGATGATGGACACAGGTTACTGTCATATCTTAGCTATCATGAATAATGTAGTAATGAACGTGGTAGTGCAGATATCTCTTTGACATCTTGATTTCAATTCCTTTGGATATATACCGAGAAGAGTGGGATTGCTGGATTATATGGTAATTCTGTTTTCAGTTTTTTGAGGAGCTTCCATACTGTTTTCAGTAATGGCTGAATTAATTTACATTCCTGCCAATTTTTGCCTATCTTTTTGATCATACGCTTTAACACAGGGGTCCTCAAACTTTTTAAACAGGGGGCTAGTTCACTGTCCCTCAGACCGTTGGAGAGTGCGCACTGTGGGCCTGAGACGAGTCGGCTACTAAGCAGGATAGGCAGCCACGGCAAAAACACCCGGAGGGCCGGATAAATGTGCTAGGTGGCCTGCATGTGGCCCGTGGGCCGTAGTTTGAGGACATGTGGAACAGGTGTGAAGTGATAATCTCATCGCATTTAATTTGCATTTTCCTGGTGATTAGTGATCATAAGCATTTTTTTCTAAATTTCTTGGCCATTTTCTTTTGAGAAATGTCTACTTATGTCCTTTGTCCATTTTTAATTGGGTTCTTTTTCTTGCTATTGAGCTGAGTTCCTTATACATTTTGGATATTAGACCCCTATGATTTGCAGCTATTTTCTCCCAACCTGTAGGTTGTCTCTTCACTCTATTATTTCATTTGTTGTGCAGTTGTACAGAAGTTTTTTAGTTTGAAGCAATCCCATTTGTTTATTTTTGTTTTTGTTGCCTATGCTTTTGGATTCATATTCAAGAAATCTTTGCCCAGACCCATGTCATGGAGAATTTCCCATTTTCTTCTAGTAGTTTTACAGTTTCAGGTCTTGCATTTAAGTCTTTAATCCATTCGAGTTGGTTTTGTATATGGTGTGAGATAAGGAGCCAATTTCATGCTTCTGCATGTGTCTATCCAGTTTTCCCAACACCATTTATTGAAGAGACTGTCCTTTTTCTATCATGTCTTCTTGGCACCTTTGTCAAAAATCAATTGACTATACGTGTGTGGCTTTATTCCTGGGCTCTCCTGTTGGTCAATGAATGTATTGTTTTTATGCCAGTACCGTGGTGTATTGATTATTACAGTATATTATGTTTTGAAGTCAGGTAGTGTGGTCCTACCAACTTTATCATTTTTGTTCAAGATTGATTTGGCTATTTGGGTCTTCTGTGGTTCCGTAAGAATTTTAGGATTTTTTCTATTTCTGAAAAATGATACTGGAATTTTGATAGGGATTGCATTGAATCTGTAGATTGCTTTGGCTAGCATGGACATTTTAACAATATTCTTCTAATCTGTGAACACATACCTTTGCATTTATTTGTGGTGTTTACTATTTCATCAATGTTTTATAGTTTTCAGTTTATAGATTCTTTCACTTCCTAGATTAAATTTACTCCTAAGTATTTTTTTTGATGCTATTGTGAATGAGATTTATTTCTTAATTTGTTTTTCAGATAGTTCATTGTTAGTATAAAGAAATGCTACTGATTTTTGTGTGTTGATTTTATATTCTGCAACACTGAACTTTAACAGTTTTTTGGTGGAGTCTTTAGGCTTTCTGTATATAAGATAATGTCATCAGCAAATAGTTTCACTTCTTCCTTTCCAATTTGATGCCTTTTATTTCTTTTACTTATCTAATTGCTCTGGCTAGACTTCCAATACTATGTTGAATAGAAATAGTGTGGGCATCCTTGTCTTATTCCTGGAAGACAAGTTTTCAGCTTTTCACTGTTATGACGTTAGCTGTGGGATTTCTTTTCCTTTTCCATAGAAGTTTGTCCTGTAGAGTGTAGGCTTTTTACATATGGTCTTTATTATGTTGAAGTACATTCCTTCTATGCCTAATTTGTTGAGAGTTTTTATCATGAAACAATTTTAAATTTTATCAGATGTTTTTTCTGCATCTCTATTGAGATCATCATATAGTTTTTGTCCTTCATTCTGTTAGTATGGTGTATCACATTTATTGGTTCACATATGTGAACCAATATCTGCATCCCAGGGATACATCCCACTTGACCATGGTGAATAGTCTTTTTAATGTGCCATTGAGTGCCATTTGCTAGTATTTTGTTGAAATTTTGCATTTGTGTTTATCAGGGACATTGGCTTGTAATTTTATTTTCTTGTAGTGTCCTTGTCTGGCTTTGGTATCAGGGTAATGCTGGCTTCATAAAATGAGTTTGGAAGTATTCCTTCTTCAGTTTTTTGAAAGTGTTTGAGAAAGATTGATATTCGTTCTTTAAATGTTTGGTAGAATTCTGCCATTAAGCTATCTGGTCCTGGGTTTTTCTTTGATGGGAGATTTTTAAATTAATGATTCAACTTTCTTATTTGTTATTGATCTATTCAGATTTTCTGTTCTTGATTCAGTTTTGATAGGTTGTATGTTTCTGGTAATTTGTCCATTTCTTCTAGGTTATCTAACTTGTAGGTATATATTAATAATTGTTAATAGTAGTCTCTTATCCATTGTATTTTTGTGATACCGGTTGTAATGTTTCCTTTTTCATTTCTGGTTTTATTTATTTTTTTCTTAGTTTGGCTAAGGGTTTGTCAATTTTGTTTATCTTTTCAAAGAACCCTATCCGACTTTTATTTATTTATTTATTTATTTATTTATTTATTTATTTATTTATTTATTTTTGAGACAGAGTCTCACTTTGTTGCCCAGACTAGAGTGAGTGCCGTGGTGTCAGCCTAGCTCACAGCAACCTCAATCTCCTGGACTCAAGCAATCCTGCTGCCTCAGCCTCCTGAGTAGCTGGGACTACAGGCATGCGCCACCACGCCCGGCTAACTTTTTCTATATATGTTAGTTGGCCAATTAATTTCTTTCTATATATAGTAGAGACAGGGTCTCACTCTTGCTCAGGCTGGTTTCGAACTCCTGACCTTGAGCAATCCGCCCGCCTCGGCCTCCCAGAGTGCTAGGATTACAGGCGTGAGCCACCACGCCCGGCCCCTATCCGACTTTAAATACACTTGACTCTCACTGTTGGTGGGGATTGGTTCTAGGACTCTGCGAGGATACCAAAATGTGTGGATGCTCAAGTCTCCTATAAAAATGGTGTGGTATTTGCATATAACTTGCACACATCCTCCTGTATACTTTAGATCATCTCTAGATTACTTATAATAATTAGTATAATGTGTACACATCACTCACGTGAATCCAGCATAGTTCTTGGCATACAGAAAATTCAAGTTTTACTTTTTGGAACTTTGTGGAATTTTTTTTGAGTATTTAAAATCTGTGGTTGGTTTAATCTATGGATATGAAACACATGGATACCGAGAGTCAACTGTAGTCATTTCTGCTTAAGTTTTACAATTTTTACTGTTTGCATTATGTTCACCTAAATTTATTTCTTACTAAGCCAACTTTTTTCTTCTCATTTTCATGGGGATTTTTTCCTCGTGTTTGTTCAGTTAATTCTTTGGTAGATCTTTTTTTCTTTTTTGAGACATAGTCTCGCTCTGTTGCCCGGGCTAGAGTGCTGTGGTGTCAGCCTATCTCACAGCAACCTCAAACTCCTGGGCTCAACCGATCCTTCTGCCTCAGCCTCCCGAGTAGCTGGGACTACAGGCATGCACCACCATGCCCGGCTAATTTTTTATGTATATACTTTTAGTTGTCTAGCTAATTTCTTTCTATTTTTTTAGTAGAGATGAGGTCTTACTCTTGCTCAGGCTGGTCTCAAACTCCTGAGCTCAAACAATCCACCAGCCTTGACCTCCCAGAGTGCTAGGATTATAGGCAGGAGCCACTGTGCCTGGCCTACCAGAGCTTCTTATGTTAGTTTTAGATATAACGTCCAGGATTTTTAGTTGTACTGAGTGGGAGAAATGGGGAAAATTAGGTCTGCCCCATCTTCCCAGAAGTGGAAGTCCAGGGCAGGGTTTAGGAAAAAAAAAATCCATTTCCTTGATTAAGTTTTAACAAAATGGTAGGTGTTTCCTCTTAACCTACGTCAGATCGGATATTGTCATCTCCATTTAACAGTTTAAGAGCACACACTTTGTGTATGAGTCATGTTTTTTCTTTTTTGGTAACTTTTAATATAATTTCAAACTCACAAAAACGTTTTGAGAATAATAAAAAGAACCCCTGAATACCCAGATTCGCCAGTAGTTAACATTTCCCCACATTTGCTTTATCATTCTGCCTGCCTCCCAATAGATTGACAGATAGATATACCAGAGTAGGTTTTTAATATTTCCACTTTACAAAAGAAAAATCTGATATCAAAAGAGATTAACTTGTTTAAGGTCACACGGAGAGTGAGGAGGAGGGCACGCCAAGACTCGGTGTGAAGTCCTAGGTGTCAGGGTGAGGCAGGCCCTTCTGGCACCTTCCGTAACCTTGAGTTCTCTTTCTGGTGCCCCCATCAGCTGGTCATAATTTGAGGTCAGGACAGAAAGTTGTGCAACTCCTGATTTCCTGCTTCTTGCACCAAAACGTAGTCCCTTGCTGGGTAGCATAAGTCCCAGCTTATTGTACAGGGTGGGCCAGCGTGCCCTGTTGCTTGGTGTTTCTGTAATTCCCACTCCCGTGTGAGGCACGTTGGTGATGAGCAGCTGCCAGTGGATGTTGATATTTAAAACCCAGATTGAATAAGTCCAGGCAAACGTTGTCTGAGATGTGTGAGGACGGTACTCTAGTTTTTTCCGACATAGTGGTTGATGGTGGTGCTTTGCTCAGATCCCCTTGGATATCATTTTGCCATTTTGGTGTACCATCTGGCTTTGCTGTGCTTTCCAAAACCAATCCTTGTAGCCTTTCTCTGGGACTCTGGGCCCGATTTTCCAAGAGGTGGAGAGCTGGAAGTATGTGGGAATAACATTCCCCGGGGGCAACCCTTAGCTCATGGCAGATGGGTACAGGCAATTCTGTGGTGTAACTTATACCTTGATTTCCCCCATGGGGTTAGACTGAAGCTGTCCTCTGCAGGACTGTGTGTGGGGTGGCTTTGCTGCCTGGCTTTCTCCTTTTCTGTCCCACTCCCCCTTCCTCCCCGGTGTCCCTTAGGAGCCCTTCTTTAATACATCCCTCACACACAAAGCCTCCTCTCAGGGTCTGCATCTGGGGAACCTGGCACAAGACATCCATCAGAGGAGTTCAGGGGTGGGCATCTGTCCACCTGGGCAGCAGAGGTGCATGGCATTGGCACTGTGGCCCTTGCTGAGGAGGAAGAGGGAGGGATCACAGCCAAGTCGCTGTGATCCTGTCGTTATGGAGACAGATCTGCTGGGCTCTGTCACAGGCTGCTTTCCTCCAGGTATGGTGTTGCTATGGAAACAGAGCCCAAAGCCTCGGAGAACTCTCTGTTCTAACCCCAGCTGCTCTGTCCATCTGCTTTGTGTCTCATTAGCAGACGGGGCCTAGTGAGACAGGGGCTGCATCTCTGTGCAGCCCAGCTCTCCAGAGAAGGGCCCCAGCCCTGGACTTTTTACTGGGTGAGTGGGAATCTTGCGCCATTTTTAGGTAAGTTTTGCTAAATCAGGTGGAAACAAAGTGTCCCTGTGCCGTGTGGTTTTTTTCAGCATGACTGCTGGGAATTACCCTTACCCCATGCTCATTTCAATCTAGGATCAATTACATCCAGCCTTATTTTGAGCCTGTAGATTCTTTTAGCACTAGCCTCTCTATTCCCTGAAATGGAAATGGTCACACTAACTCAATGGCTAATGCCTTCCGAGACTGAGGAGGAAAGGTTTTGAGTAAGGTCGTTATGGGCCATGGTATCCCGCCATGGTGACGGTGCTGATGCCACGGCTACTCCCCAAAGGGGCACAAACCTTCTCAACGATGTGATAACGGGTCTATGCATCTCACGGTTAAGGACATGGGCTTTTGTGTTGCACAGTTTTAGGCTGACTCTGGAGGTCAGATGGAGAGCCATGGAAAAGAGGTGTCTTAGTATGGAGATATTTATTTTGCTACTTAGAAATGGCAGTAACTTCTGCTTTTTATTGATGTTACTGCTTTGCAATTAAACTTTGCCAATTAATTAGAATTGCTAAAATCAATGTCTGACATTTTGTTACCCACATCTCTTAGAGGCATAGGTCAAATTAAGGGGTCCAGGTCAATTTTCAGGGAAAGCAGGAATATTAGGCAGAGTGCATCGGGAAAACAGAAATCAACCTAGGTATTTCAAACAGGACACGATTTAATAGGGGCTCAGGTGCCCACAGAAAGCATTGAGGGGGTTGGAGGAGCAAAAGGGAAGAGGACAACCTTGGTTATGGTTTGTTAGGGAGCCAGAGAGAGACTGACGGGGCCCGGGTGTTGGGGACCGGCGGGAGACTCCTGCTGGCCTCACAGCTCCTCCACAGTCCTAAGGGGGTGAAGTTCAGGGGAGCTGTTATTAAAATCCCCCATATCTGAAGCCCACGTACCTGCTAAGAATAGCAGAAGAAGAGTAATTCTACCTCTTTTCTACCTTCAAGTCTTGCGTGAGTGTATCTCGTTGTAAAGTAAACCAGACCCAGTATCCAGCTGGCAACTGAGTAAGTGACATTAGTTCCCAGATTCCGGCTCTTGCAATATAAGGAAGAACGCAGCAGGAGATGGACGAGTGTGGAGAGCCAGGGGACAGTATGTGGCTATTCATTTTATGTGCCCAGTCCCCGGCACCCTAGCTCTATTTGTCAGCATTTATCACTGTGAATCGGATTGTGATGTTTGTGAATTGCATGTTTCTAATGAGTCTGCTGTAATTATGCTCTTGCCCTTGTAGCTGTATATTTTGAATAGAGAAATTCATGAATTATATTCAGAACAGATTGTTTGATTTTGGGTCAGCTAAAAGTCAGCATGTATTTAGTGGAAGCTGAGAACCTGAGAGCCAATGATTACGATGCCATTAGCTGTTCATTAGCTGTCTGAGATGGCAGAGTAGCAATTACCATCTCAAGAATGACGGTGACGATAAGGATGACAATGCTGATGACAGCTACAGCCCATCTTTACTGTTGGCCCTGTGCTAAGCACTTTACATTTACAAACTCATTGGATCCTCACCTTGATCACACACAGTAGATGCCATTACTGTTTTCATTTTACAGATGAAGGTGCTGGAGTGTGAAATGGTTAAATACATTTCCCAACTTTATACGCTAGTCAGTGGCAGAATCAGTATTTGAATCTCGAACTGGCTCTTAACCAGTACAAACCATGTGGCAATTCTTTTTTTTTTCTTTTTTTGGCTTAAAGCAATAAAAATAATTTATTAGCTCACAACTTCTGTGAGTCAGGAATTCAAGAGTGGCTCCGTTGGGCAGTTCTGTCTCAGTCTTTTTTTTTTTTTTAAGCATATTATGGGAGTACAAGCGTTAAGGTTACTTATATTGCCCATGCCCCCCTCCCCTCTCGAGTAAGAGCTTCAAGCATGTCCATCCCCCAAACGTTGCACATCTGACTCGTGGTTGTATATACCCCACCTCCTCCCCCCTCCCACCCTCCCAACACCCGAT